>CAMOHE010049596.1:0-14414 GCA_946598075.1 Artocarpus hirsutus | reverse complement strand
CCTTCAATCCACAATCCCGAAGCTTGAAAACAAATTTGATTCAAATTTGGGAGAGAGAATGAGAGAGAGAGAGTGAGAGAATCCGAGAGAGTGAGAGTGAGAGGAGAGAGAGACGAGCGTGAGAAAATGAGGGGAAGAGAGAGAGAGAGAAAATAAATAGAGAAAAAGAAAAAACAATTGTACAAAACTGTGTGCAATAATACACTATTTTCAAAATCAAATTGCTTCATTAAAAATTAAATTAACAATTAAAAACAATTTAGAATAATTAAAAATCACTAAAAGAGTGAATTAACACAAAGTTTCTTAATTTTCACAAAATAATCAAATTAAGTTCAAAACACTCATCATGGCACACTAATTCACCATTTAGTATTTTAATTATACTTAATTAACTTCAGAGCATTACATTAACTCACCTTGCTAAATGTAGAGTGAGCTTGGTTTTTTTTTTTTTTTTAACCAACTCTTGCGTGTGTGGTGAAGTGAGCTTGTTGAACTGGTTGTAAGAATGTCTGTCCTATTGTAACTAGATAGCTAGTCATTGCCTCTGTTTTATTTATATTTTATAAAATAAAAACCACACGGGCCACGATGACAATATTTGCATGTGGTCGACTGATGAGCGAAATTATTGCAAAAAAGCAAAAGGCATGTGAAATCAGTGATACATATTTCACTCATTAATTTTCCCTTTTTTACTTTCCTTTTTTTCTTTTTTGAAGTATTGAAGAAATTGCACATAATAATGTGATCCTTTTTCTCTTACAATTGGTCTTTTTTGTTGGCATTTTTTTAAAAGTTTTCTCTTACAATATGTCTTTTTTAAAAAAAAAAAAAATACTTTCCGTGTCAAAAGAGCATTAGAAACTAAATATTTACAGCCAATAATACCAGCCTAGTTGGTAAGTTTAAAGTAAATTAAGGGAATATCTAGATTCAAATCTTAGAAACAACTAACATTGTATAAGAAAAAAAAGTTAAATACTTATAGCCGTCTGGTTCATAAGTTTAAACATAAAGTTTGAATAGAAATTTAAATTTATTTAAATTTCTATGAAAAATCTTTATGACAACAGAGGTGGAATCCATAGTTTTTTATTTCAACCCTTGAAACAAATGGGCTAAGAGTAGCAATTCCTATTCTTGTATTGTGTTTATGCCATGTTAGTATATTTCCCCCAAAGGCCCAACAGCAGAACAAACTATTTATTATTTGTCTAGACAAACTTGTACCAAACATGATATATTTATTGGGATATTTTTATTTTTATATCCTGTTTTGTAAGATATCAAAAAATCATACATTGTATTTTGAATTATAACACTTTTATTCCTTTAATTTTCGACAAACTTGTACCAAAACATGACATTTTTTAAGGGATATTTTCATTTTCATTTCCTACATTTGAAAATTATCGAATACCTTGTATTTTCATTTTCATTCCCTGCATTTTAAGAATATCCAAAAATCATACCTTGTATTTTAGATTTTTTCGCTTTTATACCCTTAAGTTTTGGATTCTTGTTAAATTGTTACCTTTTCCTTGGTCAACAGTTAATTTTAACCACAAAAGACCAAATCGTTCTTAAAGAAAACTAAAAAATACATTAAAATTTTAAGAAAAAGCTAACGTTTCCAAAATGTGAAGGACATATAAATATTTTTAAAAATCAAAATCAAAATTTGACCTAAACAAGGTAAAAATTTATGGATATGCTAATCTGGTAGGATATTACTTTTGAATAGTTATGGATATGCTACATGTATATTTCTTCATCTCTTCCTACTACTAGTCTATAAATTAGATATTGTTGAATTATCTAATTTGATGAGTAGTCTACATAGAGTTGTAAAGATATCTTAACACTAAGTTTTAGTGGAGGATACATAGGTTTATCAAAGAAACCATCTTGGTTTTATTCTTCTAAACTCATCCCTGTTTAAAAACTATAAAGAATATTATAACCATAAGAATTTTTGCTAATTTCAAAGCTCATAGATTCAAAACTCGAGGCAACAAAATCCTAATCAATTTGACTCATTTGAATTGCACTATGTCTTCTTATATGTTGCTTTATAATTGCCCCAATATTTTCACCTGTTGTCCTCAACCATGATCCTCATCTTGTGTAGTTTGCTAAAATTTTTCTTCTCCAATGAATAGACTCAAGAGTATTTGATTGGACATTGTATATCCTTTTCTTTTATAGTTTCCATCATCATTATCACCATGCCACCCCACCAGTGTCGTCTTCTTCTTTGTTGTCAGATTTGTAACAAAATCTATGTGCCCAAGAAGGACGATAATTAAAACTAGTTGATCAAATTTCACATGTGACATCCTAAATCCTCAATGTTCCTCAATCCGGTGGAAGAGGGGTACATATCCTACTCAACTTTTGAAGTTCTAATTTTTTACTCTAAATTTTTTTAAAAATTTTAATTGTATTTTTATTTTACAAGAAAAATTATAATTATATTCACGTTAAAATTTTAAATTTATATTATTATGCTTTTATTTAATAATCAAAATATGTAACTATAGTTATGTATACTAAAATATATTAGTATTGTCCTCTCTAAAAAAAAGTCTGGCCTCGCGGCTGCATATATTTACCCAATCACCCTGCATATTGTCAGCATTGACAAACAAAAAAGCCATATCCATAATATATATATATATATATATATATATATATATATATAATTGAAAAGAATCAACACCCGTGGAATCACAATACCATGAGGCCAAGAAAAGATTTTTTTTTTTTTTTTTTTAAATTACCAACGACCATGGAATCACAGGAGGCCAAGAAAATGAAAAAGAAGAACTTCCATAGAATTGTAAATTGGGGTATAGCATAAAAGATTTGACCTGACGGAAGGAGAAACAGATAGCTTACTTTGAGATCAAATATGGAGGTTCTTCAATCAAAAAGAACTGAGGACTGGTGGAGGTAAATTCCTGTGCAAAAGAAATTTGAAGCGGGACGTTAAAAAGGTAACTGAGATTATGATGGAAGAAACCCAAAATACAGAGTACGCGGAGAGAAAATATATAAGGGAAGGAAAGGTTGTAGAATTGTGAGACGGCAGAAGGGAAGAAGAAGCAGCAGCAACGGAGGGGAGAATGTGTTGAGTGGAAGAGCAGAATCAGTTATAGAGAAAGTAACAAAGTAAACTTGTTTTTCTAACGTGCTTCTTAGACAAATTAAAAACTCCTCGTGTGAAAAAAGCGTATGAGGCTTTTAATATAGGTAATATATGTGTGTTTTTTTAGAGTATTCACGATAATTGCACATAATTTAGAAGAAGCTCAATGCGATCATTTTTCTCTTACAATATGTTTTCTTTGCCTGCATTTTTTTTTCTTTAATTTTTTAATTTACTTATCATGTCAAAAAGGCATTAGATACTAATAACTTACGGCTAACTAGTGTTAGCCCAATTGGTAAAAATATAATAGATTAAAGGGAGATCTGTGTTCAAATTCTAGAAACAACTAGCATGGTATAAAAAATGACGTCTTATAGTCGTTTGGTTCATGAAATGCAACATAAAATTTGAATATAAAAATTTAAAGTCGTGTTTGTTTCACTGGTTCAATTCAGTTTGGTTAAATTCGAATGGCTATTATAATTTGAATTGGTGTTTGATAAAATAATTAATTAGAATTAAATTGACGTTCAAATTAGGCTAAATTGTCCAACTTAGAATTCAAACCTCCTCCATTTCAATATTTTGAACCAATATAAAATAGTAGTTTCACTCCCATATATTTATATTTATAATTTAACACTATTTATTTCATATTATTTTTTTAATTAAATAACTTCTTTTTACATATTTAATGTTTATTCTTTAATTAAATAATTTTTTTCATGCTTCAAATTAATGTTATCAATATTCGTCCAAACACAAATTCAGATTAGATATTTTGTTCAAATTAACATTTTAATTGCACATCTAAACGTCAGTTTGGATTACTATTTAAACTGCAGAATTCAGATTTTTTTGTGCAAACAAAAAAAATTTAAATTAATACAATTTGAATCAACAAACCAAACAAGGGTAAATTTGTCTAAATTTCTATGAGAAAACATTATGACAACAAGGTTGGAATCCAAAGTTTTTTGTTTCAACCCTTGAAACAAACAGGCTACTAAAGTCATAATTCGTGAGATCAATTAGAGAAATGTCACTTTTGTGGCATTGTTTCTCAATCTTACCGCTTTTATAAGAAGTTTGAAATACATCACTTTAAAAGAGTATAAAGACATAATTGATCATAAATATTTTGAGTTATGGTAAGGAAAAAATATGTTATTTAAAGGAATTTGAGCCTTTTTGGCTAAGAAGTGGTATGAATCAAATGAAGAAAAAAATAATGTGATAGAACACAATAATAATAGTAAAGAAATTGTACAACACTTAATTTATTCTAATTCGTGTTATCGTATCGTGTTTATATCATGTTACTTCTAAGGCCTAACAGGAAAACGAATTATTTATTATTTGTCTCGACGAATTTATACCTAAACACAAGATATTTATTAATTAACAAGTTAACATGACACGACACGCCTTTACCTGCTTATTAAATAAGTCATAATAGTGTCGTCATGGCACTCATACACAAGTAACAGAGGTGTGATTGATATAGCAAGAAATTGTTGGTTTTGAAATGAAATTGAAATACAAAACGTTCAAAAGTTTGAGAATCTTCAACGTAAATTTTCCTTTGTTAAAAATACATACTAATATATAGATTTAGGTCGTTTAATAATATGTAATTTGTTTTAAAATTTTGTGAGAGCAAACATTATAGCAAACTCATAGCAAACTCAGTTCACTTATAATCGGTTATAATCGGTTATAATTAGTCTTCTCTTGGATAAACATAAACAAAAGTAAGAAGTAAAAATCAGGGAAAAGTGTGGGCCATGCAAAAAAATGATAAAATATGAGCCGAAAAACTTTGAGATCCGCACTTTAACTAGGCATAAAAAATAGCCGTAAGATTTTTAAGAACATTGTAAATTTGCAAAACGAAAATGCTCCTCAGATTGCAAGGACGTCCATTAAAAAAAAATTCTATACTAGACAGGACCACAATGGATGTGAACTTTTCTACTTTCTGGTATATGTTTTTTCGCCATGGCTTTCTAGTATACGTTTTTATGTAAAAATTGAATCATTGATCATCTTGTCATAAAAAAAAAAGAGGATCATCAATCATCGTACAGTGCTTTGAGAGCCACTTGATACATGGGCCAGACCAAAGAGCGATATTTTCTAGGTTCAGTTGCTCTAATTTAAAGTTCTGATCTCTTTCTTTCCTCCCTCTCACAAAACCAATATGGAGTCAAACAAGAACCAAAATGTTCTCCATATAGCAATGTTCCCATGGCTTGCCCACGGCCACATAATGCCATACTTTGAGCTCTCCAAGCTCTTAGCTCAAAAGGGTCACAAAATTTCTTTCATTTCAACCCCTAAAAACCTCAACCGCTTCACAAATCTGATTCCTCAAAACCTTTCCCATCTCATAACCTTGGTCCCACTTCCTCTGCCTCATGTAGATGGATTGCCTCAAGGCGCTGAGTCGACCTCCGAGTTGCCGATCCACAAAGTCCCATTCCTCAAAAAGGCCTACGACAAGCTCCAACTCGGCCTGACTCAATTCCTCGAACAATCAAACGACGTGAGCTGGATTATCCACGACTTTGTCTGTTACTGGCTACCCCGAGTTGCGAGTGGTCTCGGGATCAAGTTAGTTTGCTTTATGATAACAAACGCCACGTCGCTATCGTTTTTTGGATCGCCGTTGGAGATGTTAAGCTGTTGCCGTCAGAGACCGGAGGACTTCACCGTCGTTCCGAGGTGGAGAGACTTTCCTTACGACAACGTTGCCTATAAGTTGTACGAGATAGCGAGTCACTGGAACTGCATGGACTCGGAGGTCTCTGACTTTCAGAGGCTCGCTGAGGTGGTTCAAGGTTGCAATGTTGTCCTCACGAGAACTTGTCCTGAGTTTGAGTCCGACTCGCTAAGTCTACTTAGAACGCTTTACGAAAAGCCAGTTCTTCCAATTGGATTATTGCCACCGCCTTGGAAAGATGAGGAGTCCCACGAAGATGAGAGATTGGAAGGTTTGAAGCAGTGGCTTGACTCTAAAGAAGATAGCTCGGTAGTTTACATCGCACTCGGCACTGAGGTGAGCCTGTGTCAAGACTCGATGCATGAGTTAGCTCATGGAATAGAAAAATCCGGGTTGTCCTTTATCTGGGTGGTCAACGATCGACCACTAGTTGAAGGAACTTTCGGTTTAGATTTAATTCCTATCGGGTTCGAATCTCGAGTCTCAGGTCGGGGCTTGGTGTGGAGGGGTTGGGCACCCCAGCTCAAAATCTTGGCTCATCCATCGGTGGGTGGGTTCTTGACTCACTGCGGTTGGAGTTCGGTTATCGAGGCATTCGGGTTTGGACGGGCACTAATTTTATTTCCAGGAGGAAGCTCGGATCTTGGGTTAGTTGCAAGGTTATTACACGGTCGCGGTATTGGGTTAGAAATACCCCGAGATGATAAAACCGGCTCCTTTACAAGTGACTCAGTAGCCGAGTCAATTCGGCGAGTCATGATTGACCAAGAAGGAGAGCCACTTAGAGCAAAGGCACAAGCCATGAAGGAGATTTTTAGTAATGTGGAACTTCAGAACAAATACTTGACTGAGTTCATCGAGTTCCTTGTAAATAATAGTTGGAACGGAAATGAGTCCAATTTAACTCACCTTGCTGAGTGAAGAGTGAGCTTGTTGGTTTTTTTTTTTTCCTTTTCTTTTCTTTCTACTCTTGTGTGTGTGGTGAAGTGAGCTTGTTGAACTGGCTGTAAGAATATATGTCCTATTGTAAATAGATAGCTAGTCATTACCTCCATTTTATTTATATTTCATAAAATAAAAACCATAAGGACCACGATGACAATATTTGTATGTGGTCAACTAATAAGTAGGGCTGGTAATTTCGGACACGACACGATGACACGATACGAAAAAGACACAAAATAAACAGGTTTGGACTACACGTTTATTAATTAGGCCACAAATAAGTTGGCACGAATAACATGAAAATTAAAGGGCTAGATTCGTGCTAACACTTCTAACATGCCTTAACATGTTTAATTAAACAGGATGTAAACATGTTGACACACTCACAAGTTTATAACACATTTAAACTTAAAAATAAAAATATTTGAAATATTTGTAGTAGGTTAGTATTAATAAGACATTGTGTTTTTGTTAATTTTCTTTATTAGCTTTTTTTTAATTTTTTTAATTGTTAGTTAACTGGGTCATAAACGTGTCATACGCGTGTTGTTATCGTGTCAACCCATTATGGCTCGCTTAGTAATCGTGTTAATCTTTTTGTGCCATGTTACACGTGCCATAGATGAGTCATGTTTGTGTTTGCTTTTCTAGTACATTTATTGATTGTATTGTGTCTATGTTCGACCTAAACGTATCGTGTTGTAAATGTACCGACACAAATACAAATTTTGTCACCCCTATTGATGAGCAAAATTATTGCGAAAAAGCAAAAGGTAAGTGAAATCAATGATACATATTTCACTCATTAATTTTCCCTTTTTGACTTTCCTTTTTTTCTTTTTGAAGTATTGAAGAAATTGCACATAATAATGTGATCCTTTTTCTCTTACAATTGGTCTTTTTTGCTTGCATTTTTTTTAAAGTTTTCTCTTACTATATGTCTTTTTTTAAAAAAAAAAAAAATTACTTTCCGTGTCAAAAGAGCATTAGAAACTAAATATTTACAGCCAATAATACCAGCCTAGTTGGTAAGTTTAAAGTAAATTAAGGGAATATCTAGATTCAAATCTTAGAAACAACTAACATTGTATAAGAAAAAAAAGTTAAATACTTATAGCCGTCTGGTTCATAAGTTTAAACATAAAGTTTGAATAGAAATTTATTTAAATTTCTATGAAAAAAACTTTATGACAACAGGGGTGGAATCCATAGTTTTTTATTTCAACCCTTGAAACAAATGGGCTAAGAGTAGGAATTCCTATTCTTGTATTGTGTTTATGCCATGTTAGTATATTTCCCCCAAAGGCCCAACAGCAGAACAAACTATTTATTATTTGTCTAGACAAACATGTACCAAACATGATATATTTATTGGGATATTTTTATTTTTATATCCTGTTTTGTAAGATATCAAAAAATCATACATTGTATTTTGAATTATAACACTTTTATTCCTTTAATTTTCGACAAACTTGTACCAAAACATGACATTTTTTAAGGGATATTTTCATTTTCATTTCCTACATTTGAAAATTATCGAATACCTTGTATTTTCATTTTCATTCCCTGCATTTTAAGAATATCCAAAAATCATACCTTGTATTTTAGATTTTATGACTTTTATACCCTTAAGTTTTGGATTCATGTTAAATTGTTACCTTTTCCTTGGTCAACAATTAATTTTGACCGCAAAAGACCAAATCGTTCTTAAAGAAAACTAAAAAATACATTAAAATTTTAAGAAAAAGCTCACGTTTCCAAAATGTGAAGGACATATAAATATTTTTAAAAATCAAAATCAAAATTTGACCTAAACAAGGTAAAAATTTATAATTTGAATTTAAAGCATGAGGCATAATAGTGTTAATTAAAGTTTAAAATACAATGTATAAAATTTTGATAAACTTAAAATACAAAGTATAAAAATAAAAATAACCATATTTATTAACTAGCTGACAAGATACAACATATCTTAACCTATTTATTAAATAAGTCATAATAGTGTCGTTACAATACTCCCACACAAGTGATAGAGGTCTAATTGATAAAGTAAGAAATTGTAAATTAGGAAATTTTGGTGTCAAAGTTTTCAAAATGAAATTTAAACACAAAAAAAAAGGTTCAAAAGTTTGAGAATCTCTCGTGTAAACTTTCCTTTGTTAAAAATACATACCAATATATAGATTTAGGTCTTTTTGACAATAAAAAGAAGTTTGTTTTTAAATTTTGTAAAAGAACATAATGTAAAAAATTTAGTTTAAACCAAGCTGAAAATGTCGATGTCACTAAGGTTATCGAGGTTTTAATTTACAGATAATGTCGTGGAACATTGTAGATGCTAATGGATGTTAGAAAAAAAAAAAGATATTACAAGAAAATGTTGTAATTTTTTCTGACAATTTTACACGATGCTAAAATAATCAATATTAGTTAATTTAAATCAAGTTAATAACATAATTAATACAATATTGATTTAATATAAGAATTATATTGCTTACTATAAAAGGATACCATCATTATATGTATTGATTATGTTTATAATATTATTTTTATATACTTATTACAAACAAGATACAATAATATAATAAAGTACATAAAAATAACTACCAAACATAAATAAAGTATATACAAACTTCATGTGTCTTTAATACTTAAACGAGTTTCTAACTCATTGGAAAGTATCATGTAGATTCTGATCTTAATCTAAAAAATACATTTAGCAGGATATTACTCTTGAATAGTTATGGATGTGCCACATGTATATTTCTTCATTTTTTCCTACTACTAGTCCATAAATTAGATATTGCTGAATTATTTAACTTGATGAGTAGCCTTCGTAGAGTTGTAGAGATATCTCAATACTAAGTTTCAGTAGAGGATACATAGGTTTATCAAAGAAACCATCTTGGTTTTATACTTCTAAACTCATATACGTTTAAAAACTATAAAGAATATTATAACCATAAGAATTTTTGCTAATTCCAAAGCTCATAGAGTCAAAACTCGAGACAATAAAATCCTCATCAATTTGACTCATTTGAGTTACACTATGTCTTCTTATATGTTGCTTTATAATTGCCCCAATATCCTCACCTGCTGCCCTCAACCATGATCCTTATCTTGTGTAGCATGCTAAATTTTTTCTTCTCCAATGAATGGACTCAAGAGTGTTTGATTGGACATTGAACATCCTCCTCTTTTATAGTTTCCATTATCATTATCACCACCACCCCAGCACTGTCGTCATCTTCATTGTCGCCGGATTTGTAACAAAATCTATGCGCCCATGAAGGACGATAATTAAAACTAGTAGACAAAAAAAGTAAAAATATAACACACACATTTACATATAACAAGATATAGGGCTTTGTAGAAGAGTCATGAACTATTCATTTTAAAAGTAAAATTTATTTAAAGACTAGATAAGTCTTAATAAATATTTTTTAATTGTCTTTAGGTTCAAAATATTGGTCATGTTTTATTAAAATAATTAAAAAGTTCTAGAAAATTTATCTTTGTGCAAAAAAAAAAAATTTTCCAGACCATTTTGGATATTTTGTGAAAATTTTTAAAAACATGATAGATTTTTACAGATATTCATTGTTATTACAAATAATGATGAATATTTCCTCTATATATTTGTTGAGACTTCAAAATACTAATATTGTCGTAGAAATATCAACAATATTGTGGACATTTTTATCTTGGTTTGAATTATATATTGCGGTTTCTTGGAGAAAGGCCATCTTAAACTGTAAATTTTGTGTATAGTACCTTTTCCCCCTTTCTCCTCTTGGAGACACATAAACAAAAATAAGAAATTAAAAAACAAGGCACTAGGTGTGGGCGATGCAAAAGATCCATAAAATAGGAGCCTAAAACACATGGAATTTGCTCTCCAACTAGGCCAAGAAAATAGTTGTAAGATTTTCCAAAAAAATTGTAATTTTTTTCTTTTTTTTTTTTTAGCTGAGTAAGAATATTGTAAGATTGCAATGCTCCTCAGATTGCAGTGACGTTATAATTGATCTATACTGGACGGTTCCATAAACAAACTAAAAAAATGATAAAAAAAAATAAAAAGAAGAAGAAGAGAATCTATACTGGACCGGACCACATTAGATGCACATTATTCTACTTTTTGGTATATGTATACATGTAGGAATTGAATCATGGATTTTGGTACTGTTCTTTGAGAGCTTTTGTTACCCTGCGTAAAAGACAGTAGAGGCCCGCCACAAAACAACACAGACCACCGAAACTAACAAAGATACTTGGAAAACATTTCTTCAGGCAAAAGAAAAGGCATCTCAGCACCACACAAGACCACCAGCTGAGCTACCTGAGGCCCACTTGATACATGGGCCAGACCAAACAGAGATATTTTCTGAATTGTGATTGCCTTGTTGATGGTTGAATCTTCCATAGTATTCAATGCCCTCCTTTGAATTACATAAAAATTATCTAGGCATTAAAACGTATTATTTTTATATATATTTATTATGCTTAAGTTTATTATATTCTATAAATATTTTTATTATAATCACATAAATCATATAACTATATCTATATTACATTTATAGTCTTCTACCCATATTTTTAAACTATAAGTCTCATTTCGGTCTCATTATAATTTATATTGTCATCTAACTAATGATCAGTTAATTAAAAGCATTAAGCCTAGTGTAAAATTTTCAACATAAAATGTGGTTCACAAAAATATAATTTAACTAAATAAAATGTTCATTTATTTTAAGTTACGTCGTAGTCCCAACTAAAATAAAATTAGAACATAATAAGAATAAAATCAAAATTGAAGAAAGCAAATATTAACATTAAACTGATAAAAATATTACACAAAAAGAGTTTAGGAATGACTTGGTATTTTTAGACAGGCGAGTCTACCACTCCACTTGGTATTTTTAGACAGGCGAGTCTACCACTCCACAATTAGCACCCTCTCATATAGCATTTTACAAAATTTAAACACTCAAAATACCTCACAAATATTTTACAAAATATAAATTTAAAATTTAACTAAACAAAAAAAAAACTAAAAAGAATATAATAAACATAACATTAGAGCTCCAGCCTCATGGCTGGGACTATTGAAAATAAATAAATAAATATATATATATATATATATATATATATATCAAAAGTTCGAGCTTCACGCTGAAAAAAAACAAAAAAACAAAAAAACAAACTCCCCACTAAAACTGAGGCAAGGCTGTGTGTGTGTGTGTATATATATATATATATATAACCAAAACAACAACTTTCACGGGCAGGTGATTTTTGAGATCAAATTAACATTTTTTTTTTTATTTTTCGTCAGCCATCCAGCTAATACATTAAAGACAGCACATGTTTTGACTGAATTGACTCTGCTGCTGTCCTTTGTTCAATTTTTTATTCAATGATGATCTTCACGTGGAGGAGCCTTTGATCAGCACCCATTCGAGGGGCAGGTGGCGTTGACTAAGCACTGCTGAAGCGCTGAGTGGGAGAATAGCGTTTTGCCATGTGGCTTAACTTCTGACATGGTGTCCACATGACGACTGGTCAGAAGTTGCTAGAATGTTTTTGACCACCTGTTTTCAGATTTCTTGGCATTTTTGTATTTCGATTTTGGCCCTGAAAATATTTTGCAATTTAGCGAAGAAAAATTAATAATTTTACAAAATAAAAATTACTTAAAATAAATAAATATTATTACAAACATATTTTAAAGAAAATATACTAGAACATACAAAAATACTTAATTTAAAAGATTTAATAACAAATAAAATGCTAAACAATTGGTTTTCACCTTATAAAACAAGCCTTATTTAATTATTATTAGGTTTACATCTTTGTTAGGAAATTATATTGCAGAATTACTTGTCAATGCCAAGATGCATGAGGCAAAGCCACTACCTACACCTATGATTACAAGATTGCCACATTCAGCACAAAATGAAGATGTTCATGAAAATACCTCTCTCTACAGAAGCATTGTTGTGGGTTTACAATATGCAACAGTGACTAGACTAGAAATATCATTCAATATCAGTGAAGAGGATTTTGAGATACTTACAAGGAACTTTGGATCATGGAATCCATCTTAGAGTGGCAATGCATTTGGAGCTGAGCGAATTCTCTGATGCGGATTGGGCAACAAATCCAGCCGATTGAAAATCTACCTCAGGCTTTTTTATCTTTCTCGGAGGAAATCTGATCACTTGGAGCTGCAAGAAGTAGTCAACAATATCTAGATCAACTATTGAAGTTGAGTATAGAAGTCTGGCGAATGCTGCACTAGCGATGATTTGGTTAGAATCACTATTGAGAGAATTAGGGTTTAAATCACCTCAGATTCCAACAATTTGGTGCGACAACCTTAGCACAGTGTCATTATCAGCTAATCTGGTACTTCATTCCAGAACGAAGTGCATAGGACTATATTTATACTTGTACGTGCAAAGGTGATGAACAAGAATCTAAGAGTCCAATATGTGCCTGGGATAGATCAAGGAGCAGATATCCTGACAAAACCATTGTCACTTTTGCACTTTAATAGACTCAAACAAAGACTAAATGTTGAAGCTCTTACTACGCTGTCATTTCAAGAGAGGTGTAAAGAATGACAGGACATAGTCTAGGGAAGAGTATAGAGGATAAGGACTGAAGGATTATGTAATTTTTAATTAATTATCAAAATTAATCCTAATTCTAGAAATAATTGAATTATTGAAAATGGGGCTTTGAATTTGATTAATTAAGAATTAAATTAAAATGGGATTTAAAAACAAATGAAGATAAATTATAACAAAAATTTGAAATAAAATTCTAAAACTGTTAGAAATTATGATTTCGCTTAAATTTATCCAATCCTATCTAATTAAACATGTTATTGTGCTTGCCTCATACTATGTTGATGGTCAAATTCCTTATATTCAGTCCTCTTTCTTGAGTTACACCAAAAATACCTAGGTTAATAAATGCACTATATTTCTATGTGAATTTATTATGTCGAAGTTTATTGTGTTCTATGAATATTCTTATTATGACCACATAAACTATTTAAGTATATATCTATCGTACATGCAATTTATGATATTCTACACATGTTCCTAAACCATAAGTCTCCTTCTAGTCTCATTATGATTTATGTTGTCATCTAACTAGTAATCAGCTAATTAGAAGCATTAAGCCTAGTGTAAAATTCTCAACATAAAATAAGGTTTACAAAAATATAATTTAACCAAATAAAATGCTCATTTATTTTAAGCTACATCACAATCCTAACTAAAATAAAATTAAAACATAATAAGAATAAAAACAAAATTAAATAAAGCAAATATTAACATTAAAATGATAAAAATATTATTACACAAAAAGAGTTTAAAAATGACTCGGTATTTTTAGACAGTCTGCTGAATCCACCACTCTACAATTAGCACTCTCTCATACTTTATTTTACAAAATTTAAACACTTAAAATACCTCACAAATATTTTACAAAATATTATTTTAAAATTTAACTAAACAAAAGAAAAAAAAATTAAAAAATAAAACAAACATTAAAGCTCCAGCCTCACGG
>CAMOHE010049595.1:0-25432 GCA_946598075.1 Artocarpus hirsutus | reverse complement strand
GGGGAAGGGGAAGGTAGAGAGAGAGAGAGAGAGAGAGAGAGAGAGAATTTGGTGGCCACTAAGTGTTTGCAAATTTGGGAGTAACATCGAATATAGCTAGATTAACATCACACATGTTGTGAGCATGCCTAATCTAAGTGCAAACAATTACGTGTGTCTATCAAATTAATTGCACTACTTTCTGTTTTTGTTCCAACAATGTTTTAAAAATCAGCATTGCATATACCACACGACACCGAAAGATACAAACCCAACATTTACTTTTTTTTGCATGCTTCACTACAACCCAGTTTTGCACTTTTGCATGGAAAAATATTAATCGCTATTATTATATTCCGTTGTGTAAAGATTCCAATTTCATAGAAGTGAAATTATTTCTTGAAATTGCATACAGACAACTATTGGGCATTTCATGTGAAAATTTGAAAAGATAGTAAATTAATATTGCTTTGATTTAAAATTTTAATTAATTCCCTAATATTTCGGCTTAATTTGGAACAAACTTGAACAATTTATGTACCTTAATGATCTATACAAGATAGTACACAAAATACTGTCTTGTCAGTTGGTACACATAGCTAAATTATATTAATTAGCTTTTTTTTTTTTTTGTATGTGCTACAAAATGCAATTATTAGGTTAAAGATAACAATCAAAGTCATGATATGATGATTTTGTAAATGATAATCCTTAAATATTTATAGAATAATATCAATAATTTTTTATGTGATTTTGCATGGATCTAGTCTAACTTGACGAAATGAAAAGAAGGCAAGAGGATGTTAAAAGGAGAGAAAGAAGAGTAAGGCATATAAAAAAGAAGTTGAAAAGAAAAAAGAAGATTTGCATCTGACATTGGTTAACAAATCCCGCTGAAATCTGATCGTGGTTCTTGAAATGATAACATTATAATCTGTCTTCAAGAGCACCTAAATCGGTAAATATATGGTCCATAACGTATGATGTTCCCTTTTACTTTAGACAATAAGAGTAAAAGATGCGTCAATGTTTGTAACTATATTTTCTTCAAAAGCATCTTATGAAAAAGAAACGATATATAAATTTTAGATTAATTTTAAATTTGGCCTACGATATATATAAATTATCTTACTTTGCCTCTTATATCTCAAAACGATATGATACTCTCCTCGAGTTTTTCATAATTACATTGTAGGTTTGATATTTTTATCAATAAAATAATTTTCAACGGTTTTAATCACATGTGGATCATATAATTGCCTACAGAGAGCCGTATACATAGGAGGATAATGGACATAAATTAGATGCGAGCAAAAAACAACACCTAAGGTTAGAGCAAGTAACAGTTTGCTACTTTTTAATTTCTTAAAATTTAAAGTTTGTTTTATTTAAATTTACCATATTATTCTTTGTCAAAGTAGTTATGTGGCCCATACATTATTTAACTAATTTAAAAAATTGACGTCTCTTTGATGGAAGTATCTAAGTTACTACTTGTGATAAGTAAAATAGGAGTTTTACGTGGCTTTAAGTCATAAAGGGCAAAGTGATTAGACTTAATATTTTTCAAGAATGAAAGTTAAAATCCACCCAAAATTTTTCTGTGAAGCACTAAGAATGTTAAGAGTGGCCTTTTAATAATCTTACTAAAACTCTAACACAACTTCCAAAATCTTCTTAGAACTGTTGTGAGAAATTTGTTGTAGCTTTGCCCAGAAATCTTATTTGGATGCCCAAAAGCTCTCCTGCTCAAAAATTTACCCAAACACAATCAGAACTCCAAAACGAGGCTTAAAAAAAATGTTAAACAAACCCATATTTGGTTTTTAGTCGAAGAGAAAACAAATTAAAAAAAAAGAGGCCCAAAATAACTGCAAAAATATCTTTCCAATATATAAGTTTTTCCTCATGTTAATCGAGTCTCTCAATAAGTTCAGCTAATTTTTATACAGTGCAATATATTTTTTTTAAAACGAATACCATGCAAGTTGACAAAATGAACTTCTTGCGCTCTGAAATTTACTGATCCAATGCAGTACTTTCTATGAATTTGTGCCAACAATCTTCGGGGGAAACTAAAATCTATTAACTTAATTGAGGGAAAATCTCTCTTAATCCATTAACTTAATCTCGTGAGAAGGAATCACGAAGTTAAATTTATTGAAGGAGGTCATATCCGTGTCAAATTAAACTTTGCTCGACAAGCACTATTTATGACCTCCACGCATGATTTCCACTAGCTTGCTACCTAGCTAATAACTAGACTTGTACATTCATTACATTGATTATTCTTCTGACCCAAAAAAAAAAAAAAAAAAGAAAGAAAGAAATCAAATCAAGACAAAAAACAAAGCTAAACTGCATTTCTATCTCGGTTGATTTTATTTTATTTTTTACAGGAGCACCAACATGGGTTTGTGTTTTTAAAAGAAAAAAATGACTAACAAGTTAAACACTACTTTAATTTGTTTTTGAATCCTGACTACGCATACAGCTAGGTGTATGTAATGCTCTCATATAGTGTCTAGTACTTTGGAAAAGTCCCTTTTCCAAAGGTGGTAGAGCCAGAAGTTTTTGTTAGTAAAAACATTATGTAAAAAATTACTAATAATTTATATTGCATTTAGATATAGTTATATGTGTTTTGATTATTAAGTAGGCATAAATCCTATTTTTTCTTAAAAAAAGTAAGGCATGATATCTTTCAATGTTTTAGTGGGGGGTACAACTATAATTTTTCATGTAAAACAATGATAACTAAATTTTTTTTAAAAAAATTTGTGGATAAAAAATTAAAACTTCAAAAATTGAGTGAGGACATATGCCTCCACTTAACCATAAGCGGCTCCATAATTGTTTTCATTTGATATTCTAATGTATCAAATTAATGGTTTTTTTTTTTTTTACCTATTTGAAGCAAAAAAATTCTATTGAACTAGTTTTGTTACAATATTTTCTCTCATAAAATTTAAATTGTTATGATGTTTTTAGTTCAAATTGATAGGTTAAACCAGTGAACAAAACTCCCTCTAAATACGATATATTTTGCTAGCCTTATTTTGCTTCCTTTTCACATTATTTTGATTTTTCTTTTTCTTTTAAGTAGCTCATGAGAGAAAATGATTTATATATCTAAAAGGAAATTAACCCAAATTAAACAAAGAATTAAAACTAAGTGGTATTGTTAAACTCATAGGTATAGTGGAGTTCTTAATGTGTATACACACATTTTGCAAACACATATGGGTATATGCATATATGATATACATGATGAAAGTAAACCAAGATGGGGTGTCTACTTCCAATCTTGTAGTTTCCACTCTCTCCATCCAACAATCATAGGATATATAGCATCACCCTGTCGTCACGTACCCCGGCAAGCTTGTAAGATTCCAGCTCACACAGTCTGCCACGTGTCATCCTTCCATTTCCCAACCCTTTCTCACACACAAATAACATAAAATAATAAAATTAAAAAAAAGAAAAGAAAAGAAAGCTAAGAAAATGCCAATTCTAATCCCCAGTCCTGATATTAATACCCATCCAGGACCAAAGAACTCCCCTTCCCTAACGTCACTATTATTACCACAAACAACAAACACTACAAGGCCTACAACTTCCAGCTGAAAAAAAAAAGAGCAAGAGAGCAAAAAAAAAAAAAAAAAGTGTGGAAAAAATTATTGAGGGATAGCTAGCTAAGAAAACAAATTGGAAGATCATCATCATCATGGGTAGTTTTGAGGAGACTGAGCTGAGGCTAGGGTTGCCGGGTGGCGGCGGCGGTGGCGGCGGAGGAGGAAGTGAAGGAGAGGTGGTGAGGAAGAGAGGTTTTTCTGAGACTGAGAGTAGTGATGAGAGTGCTGATAATGTGGATTTGAAGCTGAATCTTTCCTCCAAGGATCAGGCAATGAAGACTGATCATAATGTTGTTGTTGCTGATCATCATCATCATCATCATGACAAGGCTTCTAACAAGACCTTGAATATGCAAAAGGAGAAGAATCTTCTCCCTGCTGATCCTGCTAAGCCTCCCGCCAAGTAAGTTCATCACATACATATACATATACATATATATATATATATGTATGTATGTATGTATGCATTTTTCATTTATGTGAATAGTTACATAAGCATGTGTGTGTGTATACGTGTGAAGATTTTTTTTTTTTTTTTTTTTTTGGTGGCATGGTTTGATTTCTATAGCTATAAGGTTAGGGAGAAGATGATGAAGGACCTAGATCTTGTTTCAAGAGAATGAAGAAAAGAGAAAGAATTCATGAAAACTTAGAAAGAGAAAACTTTTTAAGAAGAGACGACGGATATAATGACCGTTAATTATGATAATTTATCGGAAAGGAACTTTGAAACTTGACCGTAGGACCAAGTGCCTCTGAAAATTTTCTCTTCTTTTCACCAATTAATTAAGTATTCATAACAGCCTTTTTCTCATGCTTAATAATTGTAAGCTTTCGAAGGACTTGTTGATCTTTCCTTTCCCATTTCTTTACTTTTTTCCTTTTTCTTTCAATAGTCTACCTTTGACCTTGAGTTGATAAATTGTTCACTACAAAAAATAGAAACTCGGTTCTTCACTGTCGATCTATTCTCAAAAAGTAATTCTTGGAATTACAAATTAAAAATAATTTAATAAGTTACTACTACAATTCTCTCTCAAAAAAAATAGTCATTATGATTATCTAAGAAGACAGAGATAGAGAGAGAGAGATATCTGTTACTCGAACAAATTAAAGAAAATTAAATACTTAAAAATAAGTTTATATAAGGAGGAAAATAATTACATAGATAAATCTTTTGAATATATATAAGGGTATGAAGCTTAGAACTCTACACATAAAAAGGATTTAGATCTTGCAGTTGATTAAACATTTACATCTGAATAAATGTGTAACGATTCATTCATGACGATATAAAGGAAACAAATACTTCTCTAGCTAGTCTAAGTACCGCACATAATTGACCAATCTAATTGAGCAGTTAGTAATTGTAGCAAATCAAACACACTTGTCCATGATTCTTTTTCCGCTTTCATAAATAGAAGGTGATAATTTCTTCTATAATTTACAGGTACATAGATTGTAATCTTTGTTTTTGGAAAAAAAAAAAATTAAACTGCTTAATTATGTTCCCTTCAATTTTTTGTTAGAAATTTTAACTTCCACCTCGAAGAGGGTAATTAACTTTATAACCTAGTTAAAATATTAATTCACACTAATCCGTATATATGTATATATATATTGAATTTCTAGGGCACAAGTTGTGGGATGGCCACCAGTCCGATCATTCCGAAAGAACATGTTGGCCGTCCAAAAGATTAGCACCAATGAGAGTGAGAAGGCGATGACCGCCGGTGGGAGTGCAGTGTTTGTGAAGGTTAGCATGCATGGTGCACCTTATCTCAGGAAGGTTGATCTGAAGATGTACAAGAGCTACCAAGAGCTGTCTGATGCCCTTGCCAAAATGTTCAGTTCCTTCACTATTGGTAATTAATTATATATGAAATATATCTGCACTATATTTTTATGTATTACTAATTTTTGACAATCATATTCACAGATTATAAAATAAAACAAAGTCCTAATTATTTCTACCTGGTTAGAAAAATCAATGTCTAGTTAGCTCTATATGTTTCAATATGTTTATATAACATTTTTTCAAGATGTTATATAGCTTATTATATATGTCTCATATCCATGTACTTACACACTTTTATATGTCAACCTTGAGTTTTAACTTGCTGGGCACCGAAATTGTATCCCAATCAACAATTGTTACAATAATGTATTTTTTTTAAAAAAAAATACATTATTGTTGTTCACAAATTTTATCTGGTTTTTCCTTAAAGGTAACTGTGGATCCCAAGGAATGAAGGACTTCATGAATGAGAGCAAACTGATGGATCTTTTGAACGGCTCTGATTACGTCCCCACATATGAAGACAAGGACGGTGACTGGATGCTTGTTGGCGATGTCCCCTGGAAGTAACTACTCTTCGTCAATCATCATCATTCTAATCTTCGTGATTTTCCTCAAATCAATTTTCTTTTTTTTTTTTTTTAATTTTCAGCTATAGTAATCAAATTATTTGTCATTTCAATGCGAATTGAAAGTTTATAAATTTAAAAAATAGTTAAAATAAAATTATTTTTTTTTCTGTTGCTTAGATAATGTATTTCTTTTGTGGGTCGACCAGGATGTTCGTTGAATCATGCAAGAGGTTGCGCATTATGAAAGGAAAGGAGGCCGTTGGACTCGGTAAGTTTCTGCAATTGCACATTAATTAGCCAATAATAAAAATGTTACTTAAAATTAGTAAAATAAGATTTAACCCGGCACTTAATAGAGTGTTTAAGAATTAAATTAGAACTTTAAGTAAGAACTTAAAAACTATAACAGATGAGGACTTTATACTACAACATATTTGTATTTTACACAATTGCATATAAGCTTTAAACTATAACAGTTGAAACTTTGATGTTAAAACTTAGTTTCCAAATATTACAACATAGGGTTAGAATAGAATGGAGTTTGAATTTAGAAGGATGTGAATTTGATAAAAGTGAATATTGTTCTTTTCTTGATTACTAAACATATGCACATGATTTGAGTTGCTTTAACGTAATTTAGTAGACTGTTTCAAAAATGTGTCTAAATTAAAAAAATCTTGATTCGAACTTATTTTGCTACTTTTGTTTTCTCAACTCAAGCTTTGTTTGTTCAAACTTGTTTCCCAAACGGGCTGTGACATATATTAATACATGATGATCTGGTTAATATTATACAACACACATATATATATATATATATGATAATAATGATATTGTTGGTTATGTCAGCACCAAGGGCCATGGAGAAATGCAAGAATAGAAGCTAAATTACAAAGTGACCAATATGGCATGGCCTGCTCCTTTGATCTCGTCGCAATCGCTGCAATAAATAATAAAAGAGCAACTTTAGAAAGCGTGAAGATGGATTGAGCAAGTTTCTTAGGGTGTTTTTATCTGTATCAAATATGGTTTGATATATAATTACTGTGAGAGATATTAATTTGGGTTTTTTTTTTTCCTTTTCTTCTTCTTTGTCATGGACAGAGACAATACAAACTCCTATGTTTCAAGATACTCAGCTTTATTAATGTCTTGCTTGTTTAGTCTTAATGGTTTGCCTAATAATAATAAATGTGACAATGTACTGGTTTGTTTGTAGTTCTTGTGCCCTTATTGTTTCTTAAATTCTATTTATTCTATGTTAACTAATTATAACCTTATTTTTTTCATCATGTTACATTATTGTAGTCGTTCTCTCTTCATGGTATTTATAAATTTGCTAAAAAAATCATCCTCAAGTTTTCTTTTTCTTTTTCTTTTTTCTTTTTTTTTGAGGGGAAAAAAATTTTCTAGTTGCTATAAACTATAGACCAAAGGATATTATTTGGGTAGAGTTAATGGTCACTTTTTTGATTGAGGGAGGGAAACAATGACATGTGCATGTTATATATGGAGCATTTATACACCGCCAGTTTCCTTAAATTATTATTATTTTTTTATTGTCTTTATTATTTCTTCTTTAATAAATTCATAATTAATTAGAAATAAAACTCATGCACGACCGAGAGTCCTTCCATGCTAACAAAATTATACATCTCTCTCTGTCTCTCTCTCTCTCTCTTAAAGAAGATCTTCAAAGTCTGTCTTATAACAATCAACAAGCGTAAACAAAGTTTGTCTGTCACCGTAGTTTGAGAGAACTAGTGTGGGAACTACAATAAATAATGCATCTACACGTTTTGACCAGTGAGTGACAATAATGAAAGAACCACTCATATATATGTGTGTGTGTATGTATATAATGCCAATATTGTAATCAATACATGGTCGGAAATTTATGTCAAGCGTGGTTGCTGGCACATTAACTTGCATTCTCTGCAAGAAAAATTATTGTACAAAATTTGCATTGTTTTATCACACCAACCTGTTCTTAAACAATCAATTTCTTCTTTCTCTCTCTAATCTCTTCAATCTGACAGAATATTTCTGGTGTCTATGACATTTTCCATTAATGGAAATTGCCCTTTTTAAATATATATATATATATATATTGCATAATATAGAGTAATATTATTACTTTTTATAAAGTGGGTTCTTGGAGCGATCCACATAATATATCTTGCATTAACGTGACACATAAGCAGGAATCTTTCATTTCACACCCATGTTATATGAGGAGACAGAGCATGCATGATAAATTTTAATTGGGGAGAGATGATGTCAAATAACACCCAGAGATGAGCTTCTTTCTTTGAGCAATTATGGGTATGTGGAGTAAACTCACTGTCGTTTGTGTCTGTCACTAGGATGACAACCCCATTCAAAAGTCTTGGGATTCGGTCAACACCTGTTCTTTTTTGTCCTTGAGGCAAAATTGGCATGGTTGCACATTGCTTGACCATAATGCCTTCCTCACGAAAATCAATAAACAAATAAATAGGAGAAAATAGGGGTTCGCTTGGATCAGTCCAATGCATGTAACAATTTTCATTCATAAATATAACTTTATTTATACCTTTGTATAACAATCAATTTATTGAAATTTAATTTGCAATTGTTATATTTGTTGGAGTATATTTATCAAGTGTTATATGTAAACAAATTAAAAGTTACACCAACACATGAACAAAATTACATTTACAAATAAAAAAAGTTATAAGTTTTGGACCGGTCTGATGTCATACCGGAGACCATCCAAGAAAATAATACTAAGATTGAGAAAAACATCTTTTTTTCAGCTTTATATGGTATGCAGGTTACTTTGTCGAGAGAGTTACATTAACATCCTTTACATTTTGTCCAAATTGTGGAGGCATTTCTTTGATCAAAACATTTTACATCAACGTCTCTTTACTCCAACTTTAACTTTTCATGTAAAATGATCAAAGTAACGAAACAATCTAGACTGCTGACACTTGTTGCATTGATCTTAGTCCTTAATAATGTCATTTCTTTTTTTTTTCCAACCATTTAAGTGCAAATTATAGTTGTGAGTGCTCAAAGATTACTTAACATCATTTTATTGGACTTAAATAAGGGTAAAAGTGTCACTATCAGTTCTTAAATATAGTTGAAATCATTTCCTAAAGCCAGGAGGGGTATTTTCATCCTAAAAAATTTTAATGGTTGAACAAGTCTTTTGTGTCGGGGTTGAGTAATGAAAGGACAGTTTCTGTAATTCTTTTGAAGATTCAGGGGGCCGTTGGAGTGACTTGCTTCAGTGAAACGTGTTTTTGTAATCTAAGCAAAACACAGGAAATCTTTACGTAAAAAGTCCTTGTTTTTGTTTGTCCAACTAATACGCCAAGTTCTTTTGGTCATAGAGTTAAATTTAAGGAGTTCAACTTACGTATGTCCACGTTACGATTTCATTAAACGGTTAAAAATACTTTGCCCTACAGATAGGCGAAACAATGTACACTATTACAATTATATTTTCCTTACGCTTTTGGCCTAAACAAAAAGGCTGAAGTGAAATGATTTAGTTGGACTTAATTAAGAATAGTTAGAAGATTTGATCTTCGTTGAAGGAAATTTTTTTCTGGGTTTAAGAAGCCTTACAAGAACCAATGCTAAGCAGGCTAATGTACATCCCTACTCGAATATATATGAATTACTAATCCCAAGAAAAGCTGCGCACTCTAAAAGCTGGTTTACCTTTCTCGTCTTTTGACATAATATTCTTCTCAAGGATAATCCAATCATATCCAACAGATTCCACTAGTGTTTAGACAAACCCTGTGCGTGAGTCTCTCCAACTATTCATGAGCAGCACCACACTGCTCCTGGTACAACGACAATTTCCTGTCTATCGGCAGAGACGAGCTGTTATCTTATATAGGCGAGAAGTGGTTTGGCGGCGCATAATTCGTTTTTAAATTTTATGAGAGAAACACGGTACCAAATTGTATTTGAGCTACAATTTATGGTTTAATTTTGTATAAAAAAGAGTCATTGATGAAAATAGCAATGCAAGATTACTGCTAGTCGCCTTACCATAGACAAGACAATGAGGTAGAAGAAAAAATTCCAATAAACTTTATATTATATTAACTATAGGAGTTGCAACATTGAAGCCATCTTCCAAGCGTGGATGAATGAAATATGACCCGTTTAGCATCCATGAATTTAGCACAACATAACAAAATTAAGATGCCAATTTGGCTTCTGGTTTATTGTCTTCCACTGGTTTGAGAGAGCTTCCTTTATGGCCTACCCAACAAATTTCACCTTCAGAAGTCAACTGATCTGATCACTAAATCTGCTTTCCTCTTTGATTTCATTATAAGCTCGGCATTGGGCCGGTCATTGTACTCTATCTGTAACGTAATACTTGAAAGTCACACGATTTACTAGCAGGATTTATTTGACTAGAATAAAACTTTAATACGAGGCTTACCCTCCATTTAGCAACGTCTGGAGTTTTTCCTGTGGAGATATGTCTCTTTAGCACCCGCTGCATGGCTTTGTCAATGTCAATGTCAATGAACCTTGAAGACCGAAGAAAAATGGAATATTAAACAAAACTGACAGCTTAGAAGAACTAAATAAAATTTGCAGAACGAACCCTTTAGATACAAAAGCCTATAAGTATCTAACTCTTACCACTTCTCATCAAACATAGATGATATTTCCTTCCAAGCACCATCTTCCAAAAACAAATAATTTCCTTCTACTATAACCACTTTGTGCCTGAACAAAGAGAAATTTAATGTGATCCCGCATTACAGAATATAACCAATACCTAATTACAGTTCCATGTTGCTGTGTTTTCAGAAAGATTAATGATTGAGCCCGAATAATTGGAGTTCCTAGGCTCTTTTGTATTTCCAACAATAATGTGTATCAATAACATGCTTGCTTCAACATCCAAACTAAGTATGTTGATGAATAATTCATGTTAGAGGCACGAATACTTACTGAAGGCTCACAAAGACATCATCTTCAACTGGATCTCCAACACCATGGTCAAACGAAGGTGCAGAAACTGATCCCTGAAAAAATATGACTTAGCGAATGGGCAGACATATCAGTAAACTTTAAGCTTGCAATCTCTCTAGACAGAACAACCAAAAGGTTCTTTAGGGAGTGATTTATGTGGTAATAGAATACGACCTTTAAGGTATAAGTAAAATTACTGCAACTTGTCACCAGCAAATTAATGAATAATCACCTGATTTCTCAGAGTCTTGAGGCATGTAAGTAGTAGCTCGGGGTTAAATGTCCACGGAGCTGGAAGCACCAATGGGAAAGATTAAAACTTTGGAATGTAACAAGTTCTTAATTGATCAATGACAACAAGAAATGAAAACCTTACCTCCCCTTCTTGCATGGGCTTCCTCTGGATCCTAGATGCAAGAACATGACAAATGATCAGAAACGACAAGAAAAAAAGATTGTAAATGATCAAGAAGCCTATTCAATGGGTGAATGTGTCTAGCATATTGACTCATGTTAAGGTAAACGTATCAGAGAACAAAGGCAGTTACGAAATATATCCTATCGAATTTGAAAGTTGTGATTTTCTTTTAAATAAATAAATTAAAAAAAAATTGGCTACAATTTCAAAGAATATGAAGCAGAATGTAAATAAATTGCAGATCTACTGCAGTTACCTAGGTATTGTATCACTACTAGGTAATGGCAACTTATGTTATGTATGCAACAGGTAGCAAACAGAGCACAGACTATTCTCCAAAGACAAACAGTAAATTTAAGGCAATGTTCTCCTCATACCTACACTTGCCAAATTATACGACTGAATCAGAGTAAAATTTTCTTGCAGTTTTGTATTGCAATGCTTCTTTGGAAACTAAGCTAGGGCTTATCTGAATGAGATATCCAATAACTGTAGTGCAAATATGGTGGGAAAAAAATTAGAAAGTCAAAAAGAAGATTTACCTCCATCGCATCCAGCTGGGAACGATAAAGATGGAATCCATCCATTGGAATAATTGTAGCAACATTTGGAGGCTTAACTTGAGAATCCAACGAAGAAGCAGCTTGCGGCCATAACTTGTTTAACCGCTGCACCACTTCAGATGCTAGAGTAGTCTTTCCAGATCCAGGGGGACCAGCCAATCCAATAATATATCTGCATGCCATTTTCGGTCAGATGGATTGAAAAAATTTAAAGATTCTTGCCAAAATAACTTGAAATACAATGAGTGAAACATTGGACATTAAAGTTCTCAACCATGAGAGAAATGATCTAGTTAATGCAATGTCACAAAATTCAACGTGTTTTCTGCTCATGAGAAGCTAGCGCTTACTTGAAATCGGGGTTTGCTGTTACTGCTGCGGTTGGAAGAAGACGTGAAGCTAAAGTGTCATATATCTCGTCAATAGACCTTTAAAGATAGAATAAGATTGATATTATCAGTAGCCAATTGACATATAAACCAGAAACAAATTGCAGATAGCTTTCTTAACTAGTGAGGATGACATGGCATACCTGCCCTCTACAACAAAAGTTTCCTTTTTTTGACAAGAGATAGCCTGTAACATACAAGAACGAAAAAAAAATATCAAAACATACTAATTCAGGTAAAAATACTAATAAATAAAATAATAAATAATTTCAGGCTAAAAAACTAAAAAATAAATTGAACAAATAAACACCTTCACAGAGTTATTCTTACGAAATAGAGTTACAGTCTGAGCAAACAAAGGTTGTGCCATTCTTTTAGTTTGAGATAAGGGAATTGAATAGCGATCCCATGGACAAAGTTTTGATCTTTTAAGCAGCAATGAAACTGCATATAGATAAAGCATTTTTTTATTACAAAATATAACTAGTGAAAGAGAAAAACAAATAAAAAGTGATATACACAACTCTTTTTTGCTGGAAAATTTGTTGCCATGTATGTGTGTGTGTGTGTGTGTGTGTGTGTGTATATAAAGCAATAAAAATAAACAAATAAACACACAATTTTACAATGTGGTACACCAGAATTCGAAACTGAGAATGCACTTGCAAAATCCATGTATTAAAGGCACCAAAACTAGCAAATTAACAAACAAGAATTATAACTTTTCTCTCTAAGAATCCAATTGGATAAAAGATCGTTATAGGCGTGAATTTGATGCATTAATCATGTAAAACAGGCTTGGAGCAACAAAAATTGCTTGAATTATGAACGAGAGAAAGAAAGAGAAAGAAACCTGGTGAAAAACAGCCCAAGTAACACTTTGCAGTTGCCGAAGACACAGAGATTTCCATGGCCGAACAAGAAACAGCAAAAATTCAAAGGTTTTTTTTTCTCTCTCTCTCTCTTCTTTGCTTGTTAATTTGATTTAAGAATTGGAGTTCGCAAAAACGTCGGAAGTTTGAGGTTGGGAATTTTTTTTCTCTATCTCTCTCTGACCCGCTAGTGTTTCTAATGGACTTTATATGTAATCGTAAAGGACTAGGATAATGTGACACGTGGCTAAACGCAAAAGTATTTTTAGTTCGTGTAGTCCGTTCGTACGTAAAGAGATCGATCAATAGGCTTTGGAAAGCCTTTTTTTCTTAGCCTTTTTTTTTTTTTTTTTTTTGGTTCTTTGGGAAAACTTTCGAGTGATACTATGTATCGAATTAAGAGGACTTCTTTTTGTGAATCAATTAAGAGGAATTTAAGGATATTTAAAAGAGACTAATTAGAATTATTTTAGAAGTTGAACTATTTTAAGTTATTTTTTATGTAATTAAGACTACACTTCGAATGTTACCATGATCCAATTAAAAAGAGACTATAATGAATTATTTTAGAATTTGAGTTATTTTATGCTATTTTTATTTAACTATTATTTGTTAAAGTATTGAAGTTCTGTTAGTTTATTTGAGTTTGATTATTATTAGAATTTAGATTATTATTATTATTATGAGCAAGGTGGAATCATTGCGTTGTCGTTTTTCCAGGTGATGGCGTTTCACATCTCACTGTCGTTTTCAGGCTATTTAAGCTATTTTATTTAATTATTATTAGTTAGAGTTGTTGGAGTTTTGTAAGGATTATCTTGGTTTTATTTGAGTTTGCTTATTATTAGAAGTTAGATTATTATTATGATTCAAGGTGGGGATTCAGTCTGCCTGGTTCAATCATTGTATTGTCGTATTTCAAGGTGATGCCGTTTTACATTTCTTTGTCGGTTTGAGGCTGCTCGAGGCTGTTGTCGTTGTGTAGTTTAACATACTGCTGTCGTTTTTGAAGTTGATGTCGTTTTTAAGTTTATTTGCATTTTTTATAACGTTATCGTTTTCAGGTTATTGTGGTTAAGTCAAGTCGTTTTGAAGTGACCATTTTTTTCTTTTATCATGTTATTTTGTCCGCATAAATTAAGATGATTGTCGTTTTTACTTACAAGTGAATCTTGACAATCTAATTGATTACAGAGACATTTATGGAAAAAAATTCGCTACAAAATTTTTGTTAAACGGTATAATAGTCAACCGAAGAAAAATTGTTGAAAATTGTCGAAGCATACAGCGAATCACTTGAGAATCAATTGCATCAGCTTTGAGGTATGCATGATCGAATTCATCCCAAGCACCAACAAAAAGACAATTGGATTTTAAGAATAAAAATAAAGAGAGTGGTGAAAACTACTCAGTTTCTACCACAAATTCAGTTAGGAACAATAAAACACTCTCACATGCTACAATAACAATAAAAAAAATTACTATAATATAAAACTCTTACATATTATAGTAAAAATAGTTCTCACCACTGGTTTCCATCATCTTCCTAAACACCAACAAAGACATTAGATGAGGGTACTTTGAGAAAAAGATTTTTGGGAAAAAAATTTTGGCTCAATGGCCCTTTTTTTTTTTTTTTGACATCACAAAGTTAATTTTTTGAACATCAAAACAGTTCTAGTTTTTTTTTTAAAAAACCATATTTAGATTCCTCTCTTCGATACAGTCATTTTTCTCTTTTTTGTAAAAAAAATTGAAACAGTTTTGATGCTAAAAAAAAACTCATTTTTTAATTTAAAAAATAAGAGGCCATTTGCCAATTTTTTTTTTTTTTTGGGCTTTTTGCCGAATTCTTCCCATTAGGGGGATGCTAAGGTGTACTATTATCTATGTCTGACAAAATTGCGAGAGCCTTGAGCAGTTAAAATGCCTCATGTGGTTACTTTTAGCATAAACTCAACAAAAAAGAGGCACATGAAGATGAAGTAATAAAATTTTTATTTGAAGATGAGTTATAAATATCACAAGTTCCCACTGTTACTTTGTTCGGAACTGAACAATGGTGTAAATTTGACTGGGGCACATTAAATTACTTGGTAACTGGGCCACACGGCCATGGGAAAGTAATACCACAACAAACAAGAGATTGCGCCATCTTTACAGCAAAGAAATGTTCAGAAGCCATGTGATCAGCTTACGATAACATTACATTTCTGCCCTTCGACCCTCCTCCGCTTTTTATCATCATCGTATGGCTGCAAAAGAAACGAGACAAAAATGTCATACAAGCATTAGTGTAGAGTAGGAGAAAATATTGCAAGATTACAAGACTTGATTTGTATCAATACCAAATTCGAGTTTGAAATTTTACCTGTGTGCTGAGAAAATGTGGAAGCCGAACTCTCTTTGAGCCATCACCAAAACGTTTACACAGTAATACGTTTTCTGCAGTGTCAAAACGATTATTGACCTGAAAAACACACCACAGTGCAATTTGAGACAATTCGTAAGTTGCAGTCAACTGAAGTCTCTACAACCCAAAAATGTTACCTAAATACGGTTTGAATTTACTTAAGGATGCAGAAAGCTCTTAGGTATATAAATGTCAAATAAATACTTAATGGATTTGATTTCAGCCTGGATAAACTCTGGATAAACTCTCTAAGTCACTAGTAATGATTATTCAGTAGCAAGACCATAAAATCGAACTTTTACCTGACACTGTATAGCCCCAATTAACAATTCCTCACAACCGGACGCATGCACGCTTTCTAAGTTGGGGCATTGGAGCAACAATCTCTCTGGAGATACAGATACATTCGTAATTAGTAACATTCATGATAAATTATGAACTTAAAAGAAAAGGATAAGGGGCAGAAATCAATTTGAGTACCTGGATGTAAATTCCTACAAGAGTTCAAATTCAGATCATTGAGTTGTGGACAGCTCAGATACAGAGCCTGCATGTCAGTTCCCAGTGTAAGATTCCCAAGCAAAAAAAAAAAAAAGGTAGATTAACATAAACAACTTTGAATTTTCTAGTTTTAGAATCTCACGTCCAAGCCAGAACAACCCCACAAGCTTAGTTTTTTTAGCCGGTTATGCTTAATGATCAGCTTCTGGTTAATAAGCTGCACTTTGGCATTAGATGTTTTCTGTAATTCACAGCCACTGCTTTCTTCTGTGGTAGGACTATAGGGATCACAAATGGTCATGCCACAGTCCATAAGTTCAAGAAGAGGCAATTGAGCTGTGGCAAATTGGATACCACCTGCAAAGGATAACCAAAAAAAGATACAAGTCAAACCAAGATTCAATAAACAAAAGACGACAAATTTGATAGTGCATCAATCCAAAAAGTTTGTACTAAGTAATTACTGGAAGTAATGTTAGGACAAAGAGCAACAAGGAGCCTTGTAAGAGTGTCTGGGAACACATTGCAGATCATGCCAATCCCGCTATCACTGATGCCGGACCTAGAATCAAACCAAGACATCAAAAATAGTATCCAAGTTAGCTAACAGAGAGATGACATTTTGAACTACAGACTTACCTCGAAACACTTAATATTGAATAATCTAGATAGAACAATTATTTTTAAGGACACACGTGAATTGAAGTTGGGATTTGACAACATACCCACTAAGGTCAAGCAGCTCTAAATCCGGATAGCTGGAAGCAATGGCAGCAACTGAAGCATCAGTGATTTCCGATCCAAGAACAAGTGAAAGCATTTTTAACCCCCTGTATATGGATAAACAACGAATAACATTAGACATTTTGGTCAATATTTATGCATAGTTGAAAGTAAGACACAACAAATTATCATAAGGTATGACAATTGCCAAATGAAATAAATTCACTTGACCGACCTTAACTGGGCAGCTGTAAGGGCAAGTACAACAGCATGGGAAAGCCTAAGAGAGGCAATGTGGATGTTTTGCAGCCTTGGACAACTCCTCCCCAAACAATCAACCATTGTAACAAGGTCAGTACTGTCATTTTGATTACGAGAAAATTCTAAGGAAATCTCCTTCAAATTAGGGCAATTAAAAACCTGCATTAAGGAGACGTGAGTGAGTAAAAAGAAGTCACCCCAAAATGAATAACAAAAAAAAGGGACATGAAAGTACAATCAAAAGATAATCACCGTCTTAGAGAGAGAGGAAAGATCTGAAAGCCAGAGTGTAGAAAGACTCGATGAACAGAGAACAAAACCCCCTAAATTAGAACATCCTTCCATCTTAATACTTTTCAGCATTCGTCTATCGGAAAGGAAACGGCCCAATTCATCACTGCATTTTTAAGTCAATATAACAGATCATGAGCCAAACATTGCCTTCACTTTCTTATATTCACTCCAACCATTATTCTCTCAAGACACACATCAAGGAAAAAAGTTCACATCGAAACCGAATCAAATAGCAACGGCAACAAATATAGATCTAGGGCAGTTACATCCAAATACCAAGATTCTTTGTTGAAGCAATTAGATCAAGAGTTTTTCAGAAGATAAAAAGGACCAAGATCAGAAATTTACCCGGTGATCCGATTGAGTGCAGCATCAGATTTAGAGATCTCCATAAACTCAAGATTTGGGCATGAAAATGCAATACAAGCCAGCATCGTTGCGTCCACATCACTGCAGCAGCCAAATAAGAGAAATGAAAACACGTCAATCATTTGTCTCGAAAAAAATTCGATTGATCAGCTAAATTAGTTATATGGAATTATTTTTTTTCTTCAATTTGTCAATTAGCAAGTCTAGAACTTAGAAATTTCGCCTTCAGCAATCAGCATTTACAAAACACTTTTCTCAATGCAAATTGAAAATAGTACATTCAAAATGCTCTTAGAGCAAACAGTATTTTATCGTCTCTTGCCCTTCTGGCAATAGATCGAAGCAATTTGAGACCATTTCTCATCGTTAAATTTTCGGATCAAACCACAGTTTTATGTACCTATCGTTTTATCTTTACTATTCAATTAGAAACAGTTCAGATCGTGTTCGTTCTGTTGATTCATCAAGTTAATCTTTAAAGTTCGTCCCAAAAGCCAGAACAAACGAAGCAAACCCCAGATCTGTGAGATCGCGTCCGATCAGAGAAGCCGTATACCTTTCCATCCTAAGAGAGAGGCTCACGAGCGCCGGGCACTTGTGCAAGACAGATCCAACAAGCCCGACCTGAGCCCTCGACGGAACCCTAAGCCTCAGCACCTCCGCCGCCTTCCACAGCCTCCTCGCCGTCTCCCTCCACCCTTTGCACACCTTGGCCGCCGACAGCAGCCCCGATGGCGGCAGCCTCCTGAGCACCTCCCAGACGCAGCTCGCTGGGAGGCCACCGGAGATCGGATCCGGCTCCATCTCCTCCATCGAAGCTCCGAAATCGTCATCCTCCTCTGCCTCATCCTCCGGCGCATCGAAACCGCCAGCATTATCAACATCCTCGAAGGACAGTGCCCTGCGCAGGTGAGAGTAGGGTTGACGTGGCGGAGGAGGGCGGGTGGAGGACAGCAAGTACTTAGCTGAAACATCAGTGGGTGCGTCGGTTGGGGTTGTGGCAGAGGGGGAGGCGGAGTCGGCACCGCTGACGTGGCAGGAGTGGCCCTTCTTGGGTAGCCCGCACCGGCCGCAGTTGTAACTCCCGCGCTTCTTCCCCCGCTTGAACTCGCTCGAGGTCGATGCAGGAGTGACGGCGGCGGAGCAGCCCTGTCCGCCGCTCGGAGTGGCGGCTCCGCAGTCCAGGAAGTGGGGCTGGTGGCGGTGGTACTGCTGCATCGGATGAAGAAGGAGAGTGGAGGAGAAGGTAGAGAGAGAGGGCAAGAGATAGAGAGAGAGTAAGAGGGGTTGAGACTGTCGTTAGGGAGGGAAAGAAATAGACGTGGGAAGAGCGCGGGACATAGAGAGCGTTTTCGCGCGCTGAGTTTGAACGATTAAAATAAAAAAGGCCAAAACAAAGTGTGAGGAGCGTTGACCGGATAGTAAATCACCAAAGTAACCCTCTTGGTTTGGTGGGAAATTGTCCAAATAGAGGAGGGGCTTGATCGTTTTTCGTCTTTTCGTGTGGGTCGCTCATTTTTGTCTTGAAATTAGGGAAGGTGTTTTCCCGCGTTCTGATTGGTTTTCGCGGAATAAATTAAATTTTGTTGTCAGAGACTCGCCGGCGGCTCAGTGAGAGATTTTGTCTTTTTTTTTTTTTTTTTTTGGTTGAAATGAGATTTTGTCACTCAAGGGGAGGAGTTATTTTGTTGGAATTATATTTATAGAAGGATTTTGAATTTGGAATCAAAGTCTTATGGCCTTACCATCCATCAATGGAAAAAAAAAAAAAAAATTCAAACAGATATAGCATTTTGTTCAGGGACAGATATTTTTGCTTTATAAAATTGATTATTTAAAAGGTAGTATATTTTACCACAAAAGATAGAATTTAAAGAGAAATATATTTGTAAAAATTAATTTTGTTGGCTACGAAGACTTGAACCAATTAGGACGTCTAGGATTCTCTTCGAGAGTCACATGGCTTGAGATGACCAATTAAAAATAAATAAAAGGTAAGAAAAGCAATTATAACTTTTATAAAAAATTTTATTATTATTATTATTTTATTTTATTTTTTGGCTGTGTATCATGTTAAGGATGAAACAAGACGGGGATTAACTTTGCAATGGATAATGGAGTAATTATTATTAAGAAAATAAAATAACATCTCAACTTAATCGACACCTCCTCTCTTAAATCTATTATATCTATTATATTGAATAAGGATTGGAACTTGATTAATTAACAATCTCGCCATAATTTATTGCGTGTCTTTGCACACTTAGCTTGAATTTTAGAGCAATTGCATTTTTTAGTCACAAAAAAATTATTTTTTTTTAATTTTGAGGTGGAGGGCTATAATCTATTGCATGTCATTTTGGTGCAATTGTATATTTTTTGTCACTATAATTTTTTTATTCTTTTTAATTTGAATGTATATAGATTCAAGCTCTTCATTTTTTAATAGATTTAAATATAAATTTATAGCTAGACTTTACCTATAATCATAACAAATTTTTATAAGTTGTACCGTTTTGAGTGAACTATAACCATAACATTCATGCGTCAACCTTAATACGCTATGCGTAAACAGATGTGGTACACTGTAACATGTTTTCTTATTATAACACGAGTTACGCACTGCAGTCTAACAAAATCACACAATATACTAGAATACAACATTCTAAACATACCATTAACAAGACACCAAATACTATTGATCTCTTGGTAAGTAAGGATCAAAGAAAATAATTCTAGATTTCTTAGAATGAATTATTATAACTATTTGCACATTGAAAATTTGTATACGTATAAGGTGTTTGGTATAATGCTTAGAACCATTATTGTAACATATAAGAGCTTTATACTGTATTTAACTGAAAAATTAGTTACAATCAATTAATACCGAACAGGCTAATAATCTTTATTTATTGTCGATAAGCTTTGTCTTTTTTTTTTTTTTTTGGTGGGGGGTAAAGAGCAGCAAGGCTTTGCATTTTATTATTATTATTGTTATTATTATTATTAGTAGTAGCAGCAGCAGTATTATTTGCCCGAGAAGCACTTGAGCTTGTTGAACAAGACGGGTCAAAGACAACGCAGCGCGAATATGGCCACACGCGGGACTCGTGCTATGGAGGTGATAGTGGCATTTCTGTAATTGACTAGAATAACAAGGACATCTCACCCAATCAAGCTACGTCCGCTAGCTATTGTCATCGCCCAAAATATTTATTTATTTATTATTTTTATTTTTCACTCTTCCTATTGATAGTCAATGCCAGCATCGAGGTTACTTTTTTGTTGGGTCATTAGTTATTGAATTGAATTTTGAAGTATCTCCCATTTTCTCTTTTGAATTTTAGAAATCTTTGTCTTGTTATCTCAAATTTTTATCTCCTTACTTTATTTTCTTTGCCTAATAAATTTCCACCAAAAGCGATAAAAAGAGACCCACGTGAGTTATACGTTAGTGTTTGTAATAGCAAAAATGTAATTTTGTTAGTTTCAACTTTCAAGCGAAATTATCGTCTATATTCTCATTTAAAATGTTGGAAATAAAAATAATATAAGGATTTTCGATTTAAGGCTTTGCTACATTAGGAGCGAGAAAGGCATTATCAAACCATATATAGTTTCAACAACCTCTACATGTACATCATGAGCTTATTTCTATCATTTTTTTATTGAAAATTAGACGAAAAAAACAAAGTTTAAAGATTTGAAAGCTTTAGGCTAACAAAGTGGTAGTTTTTAAAGTTTATAGAACAAAATGATAGAAACCTCAAAGTTTAAAAAGTCCTTTTTATTCTTAGAAAGCAATAATCTTATCATGAAGAGACTTCCGACTCAATAATTTATTTTCAAGATTCCTATTTCTCAAGTAAAAAACTAATTGCATTGCCCGAGTTGTGATGCTAGTGTAATAATTCAGAAAGAGCAGACCTTTTCTTCGTGTTCCTTATGGAATGCCATTGCTGTTGACAGTAGATTCGAGTGTGTGCATCTCATTTAAGCTTCTTTCCACTCAGAAAGAGCTCGATCGTACTATTGTACCTTGCACTAGCTAGGGGGCAATTTGTGTTCGCAAATCATATTGGTGTCTAGTTGACAGTTAATATTTGTAAAATTTACCTTAATCCTAACACAACAGGTGAAATGGGTTGAGAATTCTCAACCTCGTTGACACAACCCATCATAACACGAGTTGATAATAACACAACCAACCCATTACTTCAATGACATACAATGCATAATCAATCTGCAATGCACTCAACTTGAAATCAATCCGCACCCTATTAATGGCACATGACACTTTCTTTTTAAATTAATTAAATCTCGAATGTATACGCTAAAATTACATCAAAGCAACACAAAACATATTGCATAAATCACCCATACTGCAAACAACTAATTTGGTCTTAAAAATTACAAAACACATCCAACAAAAAGTAGGGAAAAGAACATTTAAAACATAGATTAATTAAAAATTCAATTCGGTATCATATATGTTGACACGAATATAATATTTTGTTTTTAGAAGCTTAGGTTGAGATTTAAATGATTTTTTTTTGGTAACCCGCAAAAAACCATGTTGTGTTGTTGTGTTTGTTAGAAAATGGTTTAATAAGCAAGGGTTAATGAGACATGTAAACCTTTTTTATTTGTAAAATTAAAATATATCTATAATTCATGAATATTATTTATATGTATAAAGACATTAATGACCATAATAATGATATTGTTAGTTTTAATTTATTTTTTTAGAATAATTATACTTAAGATTTTAAACAGATTATGATATCATATATTTTAAAAAAAAATCACTGGGATTAGGGTATTTATTGCTTAAATTCAAATTGGTATATAAAATAACGATTTTAAAATTCCTTAAAAAGATGGAATTTTTTATCGACAAGTTGAATCTATCCACAAATTGGAATTAGGGTGTTGTAATTAAATTAATGATATAGTTTTACTAACAAATTGAAATTAGTGTGTTGTAATTAAATTAATGACACAAAATTATTAAGTCTTTTTATGTGTCTTACTGCTTATAAGTTAATGATACGTAATGATAATAATACGCAATTACATTCATTTCTTAAGACTTCAAGTGAATGATATTTTCTTTTTTTTTGTGATATGTAATTAAATCAATGATATAATATTTATTAAGTCTTTTTGTGTATCTTATAGGTTATATAATTATTATATTATTAAGTTAATGATACATAATGATAATGACACTCAATGACATTCCTTTCATTTTTTTAAGATTTTAAGTGATAATGATAATGCATCAATATAATAAGTTAAAATAAGAATTATATGTGTATATTTTTCCCTAATTTAACTATTCAAAAAATAAGAAAATTTGTTATAAAAATTTAAATACACAATAATATTTAGTTAGAGGGTATTTATATAAAATTTTAAAAAAGGGACATATAAGTGATATTTGCATAACAAAGACAGATATTAATTCCCTCCTTAAAAAATAGACAGAATATGTAATTATTATAATAAACATTTGTCAATGACCATTTTGAGGCTTAAAGTAGAGTGGGACCCACTTTGTATAAGTGACGGATCTTGGTAGATTTACGTTCTCCTTTGGAAGGATATCAAAATTATATATTCATATGCTCAAAATGGTTAACGGGTGAATAAAAAATTGATGATCAAAATATATCCATTGAAATAGGCTTTTGTTGGAAAGAAAGCTAGAAGTTTCAAGTCCTATGTCGCTTAGGCATATTGCCTTAGTATAGCTTAAATGGGTCTGTACTTGTGTTATTGGGTAAGATTTGTACCCAAAAGACTCTCTCACATGCAGGGGTGCAAATTATTGGCCTGACAGGTTAAGGGCTCAATGTGTATGCTCGCACAACGTGAGCGACACAAATGTCAGTTAGTTGAGCTTGTCCTTGTGTGGAGACATTAGCCTTCATTTAAAGGGTTTTTAATTCCTAAAAACCCCTTCGTGAGCCTATATAAGGAGGCATTCTCAATTTCATTTGAACACACACAAAACACAAGAACTTAGAAATTCTCTAGCTTTGCTCTTCTTTGGCGTCTAAGTGTTCTTAGAGTTGTAAAGTTCCTAGTTTCTAGTGATAGAAGGAAGACATGATTCAAGTTCTCTAGAGTAGGACTTGTGGTGCTAAAGTTCTATTTGTTCATCGTTGTATTTTGAGAGACAGACACTCAACACTTTCTCAAGCACTCGAGAATATAGCGAATTTGTTTTAAGAAAAACATGAGCTTTATGTACCTCAACGTCCTTTTAAGAAAAGTATGGGGTTCAGGTACCTCGATGTCCAATTTCCATGATTAATTAGGTTAAAAGTGTCCATTACAATTATGTAATATTTCGTGAATAGCAACTTGTTGGTTTATTATCATCATTTTATGCAGTATTTGCTAACAGTGTTATAACCTGAATTATCAGCCTACAATGGCCCTTGATTCCTCTTTGCTTTTGTATTCGGCATGACGCCCTATTTTTGTTTGTATTTACCTCGCTGATGCGTGCTTCTCCACTTTTGAGGCCTTAATACAGTTTCAGTTCAAAAAGAAGTGAAACTAAATTAGCAATGCCCTTTTTAGTATGTTTTTAAATTCTCTTTTCCCTTTTTTTTGTTTTGTTTTAACAAAATCTATATCGATTCAATATTGTGATGACTTTTAAGGGGATTCTACCATCATGAGAAAATCACACAAATGTGAGCATTAAAAAAACAACAATCAAACAACTTTAATCTTTATATCCTATGTAGTTTAATTTTCTTTTTCTTTTTATGTTTAATCAAAATCTACCTTTATTCAATATTGTGACGACTTTCAAGGAGATCTCATTATTTAATTCAGTTCCTTTTTGGACAAAAAAAATTATAGGATCTTAATCTAAATCCTACTCTCTCTTTTTCACGCTCTAGATATTCTCCTTTTACCCCTCATATCCCTATTTATGAGGCCAAAATGGAAAATTTAGGTTCTTTATTTGTCATTTATAAAGAGGACACCATTAAAAGAGTAATTTCATTTATGATATTTCATACTATTGCATCACAAACTTATCGCACGTTTGCAATTTTTCCTTTGAACTTCAAATTTTGATAAGTTGCCCTTAAACTTACAAATTTGTAGCAAATCACACCCTATTGATAGCAATTTTAAGGTTTTTTTTCTAAAATTGATATGTGATTTTCACATGATTTGTTAATTAAAAGTATAAATGGGTTTTTTCATATAAATAATTGTTAACCCAAATTTATTTTCAAACCAAAGTTAATTTAAAATCTTATATTTTGACAAAAACTTAATTAGAAATATTAACCACAATAAATTTAGGTTTAAGTATATAAAATGACCATTCATGTTAATAACCAACTATTCATGTGCAAATTAAATGTCAATTTCTATCAAAAAACTAAAATCGCTATCCATAGAAGGTGATTTACTACAAATTTGTAAGTTTAAAGGATAACTTGCAAAAACTAAAAGTTCAGGTGGAAAATTGTTAATGTGCTACAAGTTCATAAGGTAATGGTGCCAAATACTCTTTAATTTATTATAAGTAGGTGAACTTATTTGATCTATTCTCTTATTTGGTTTTTGTACCAATTTTTTAGCTACTATCGCTCTTCAAATTTATTA
>CAMOHE010049592.1:37047-48891 GCA_946598075.1 Artocarpus hirsutus | reverse complement strand
CCTTATTCCCTTGCCCAGCTGCAGTGGCATTGCATTAGCATGTGGCAGTGCTCTCTGCCCGGTGCTGCTGCTGCTGGACCTTCTACTCTTCTCTCCTTTCTTTAGCGTCCTCTCTCAATATCCGCCCCCATCTCCTCTCCCTGAACCTACTCTGCCGAAAAGCCAAAATCTATCCTTCTTTTATGCTTCTCCACCTGTCATCTTCTTTGAGAGGACCCACCATATTTTTCTTTTAATTAATTAATATACACTCTAATCTATCTTATTTTTAGAATTAATCCTAAAAATAATCTTAAAACTTCACATTAAAACATCTCAAAACTAACCTAAAATTATTTTGACGTAGCAAGTATAGTCTTTTAGCTGCATAAGCATTAAAATTTAAACAGAGAATATAAGAAGGTGTTTAGCTGGTTTATACTACAAACTCAGTTATAAATAGTATAAAACTTTTATATGTTACAGTAAAAAAAAAAATTTACTACAGCATAAAGCTCTCACATGTTACAGTAAAACGGTTCTCACTAACGGTTTCTATCACTAGCCAAACACTTTACAAGTGAACAAAATCTATATTTTAATGTGGTTGCATACATAAACTATAAATAAATCTATTCTTAACTCTAAAGTTTGAATCTCTCGTTTATATTTTAATAGCTTTAAAAGCAATATTAAATCCTTGAATAATGTTTAGTGTGGAATGTGATATTATAACATCTAATAGAACTCTAAAAGTATTTACAATGTGTAAATTACGTAATTAACTATACTTTCTAATACATTAACGCATAGGGGTGATAAGTCAGATGAGGAAGTCAACGTTGAAAGTCAAAAGGGCCTACCAAATTAATATTATTTATTTTCTTGAAATGGAAAATCGCTATTGTATTCGAACCCCGTAAAAATAATAATAATAAATAATTTTGTTGGATGGCATTGCGTACCTCGAAGACTTTTAACACCGCACAGAATAAAGCTCTTACATCAAATTGTAACGTCGACATGTGAATTTCTTTGGCGTTCATCATGAAATTGTACTGTTGAGGCCTGGGCCGACAACTGTAATTGCCTCACAACTTGTTACTTATTAGTGGTAGATGTTATTGTTCTCTTTATTTTTGGTCTATACATTTTTTTGAATAAAATACTAATTAATAAATAAAATATTTGACAATAGTTCTCACCATTTATTTTTTATCACAAATTTAATTATAAACTTAATTATAAACAATAAAAAACTTTTACATGCTACAATAACAATAACAAAAATTATTACAATATAAAACTCTTACATGCTGCAGTAAAAGTGGTTCCCACCATTAGTTCCTATCAACCTTTCAAACGCCTACAAAACGTTTGACTGTTATAGTCTAAATTATTTTTTTAATTATAAACAACATAAAACTCTCATATGCTATCTTATAATAAAAAATCGTTACAATATAAAACTCTTATATGCTACAATAAAAACAATTCTAGCTGACTACTCGAACCACTCTGTCAAATACCTTATAAATCAGTATACATATCTCGATTTTCTACGGTACTGAATCTTGAAGATCTGGTGCTTGCCAAATTATTCCACTTTGTCAAGTTTCTAACTTCTCGAACCCTCTCATTTTCTAATGGAACAATTTAGACATTAGTAATAAATGTTGTTAGTCAATTCCTTTGATAATACTTTCACACTGTATTTTGAAAATTTAGAGGTGATTATTTAAAATTATTCAAATGGAATGATTGATCATAAAGATTAGCTTATGTAAACAAAAGAATTAATAAATATATTTTTTTGAGAATGATTTTCGTTTTTGTGATCGATGCCTAAAAGAAAATGTACAAGATTAGCAGGATGGAGAATGATTTTCGTTTTTGTGCTTCTTGTAAATTTAATGTGTTTCAAACTCAATAATAGTGAGTCAATAACAAGTCTCTAAGGAGCGGTTGCGCAATTGTGCATGACAAAATTATCTTCCACTTCCTTTATTAAAAAAAATGGGTCTTGTACTAACCATTTGATCAATATAAATCCCATGTTGAGGGGGCTAAATTATTTTGCGGTTTATTCATTCTAAAACAAGAAAACTGCTCTTATACCTTTGCATCGCCCATAGTTTCAATAAAATTCGTTTCAAATCTTGCATCTTACACTTTGTAACCTAAATAATGTCTAATTAATTAAAATTATTTGTTAACTTAATTAGACGAAAACACATGCAAAAGTGAGTTAAAAACATTTAAAATTTTTTAAAAAACATGATATAATGTGATCGATTAAATATCATTTAAAATATCAAAGTTAGATAAAAAAAAGTTGATTGAATACCAAGAGCACCAAAATGGGGGTGCACCAAGATCAAGTGGCTTTTAAAAGGGACATAAATGCGTTGTGGATTGCTTTTGTGAGGGTGGCCCAGTTGCTTGGACAGTTGAGGACTAAGAGCGTGTTTGAAAGAGTGGTAGAAACTAATGGGTAGAACTACTTGTAATATAGCATATGAGAGCTTTATATTTTAACATAATTTTTTTATTGTTATTATAATATGTGAAAATTTTATATTATTTATAATTGAATGGTTTCTACTGCTTAGCTAAACATGTGGTAAATGTTCAGGGATTTTAATTTGGCTTAAGATTTTTTGGTCCTTTTTGGTTGGTCGGGTGAGAAGAATCGATAGTATTATCGCTTATAAATTCAGTCGGTGGGTCCTTTCTGCTCTTTCACCCTGGAGAGTTACTCCAGGTGCCAACTTTAGATTTTCTTACATTTGATTAATGTGTGTCTTGTTTTTGGCCCTGTTAGGCACTGGCTCCTTGTCTAGCCTTTCGTTCTTGTTGTTAGCCAATTGTGTTCTTCTCTTGGTTCAATGAAAACTTTTCTAAAAAAACAGCCTTGACAGCTGCAAATGTGGTAACATTTCTCATACAAGAATGAATACTTAGGTAGTGATATGCCCAATTTGAGGGTTTAATCATTATTATTATTATTATTATTTTGGTTAAAATTTAAACAGTGAATTATTCATGCGGAGCTTATGCAGTAGAAATTGTCGTATATATTTTTTTATCGGTATGAATTATTTTTCTTATGTTGTTATCTAAATTTTAAAAATTATTATTTTATTTTTTAAACTTTTTGCCTAAAAAATTTCTTCTGTTGATATGGGAAAAGTTTAGTAAAGGTCTAAGGATATCAAGGCAAAAAGGTAAATATATAGGCTTTAACACGGGTGAAGAACCGTCGGAGGAAGTAGAAAACCCCTTTTTGTTTTCATGGGTTAAAACATTATTATTTTTAAAACTATATGACCTAATTTAATATATAATGTCTTTTTTAAATTAAAATTTATAATTTTATTTATAATAAAATTGTAATCTTAATAAAATGAAATAAAATTGCTAAAAAAAAATACAGGCGCGTAGGTAGAGAGGGAACGGTATGAGAAATTATTGGTAAAATAAGTCGAGAAAAGGGGGTAGCCTAAAAAGTCATAGACGCAGTCGGCAGGCCCCTGGAAGGCCGGCCCTGGCTCTGCCGCGCGTATATATATATATATATATATAATTGACATATTGCCTATATATATATTTTATATATATATATATTGCGGACATATAATAATTGCGTGCGTCACGTCAAACACCCGGGACTTGCTCACTTTATCCCACGTGGAGGCTTGAGGCCTTTTCCCATCAGCGCTCTTAATATTGAAAACATATTCCGTACCTATGGTATCTGTTTTCTCATTAACTTGTGCCGTGTTTGGTGCACTTCTCAATCCAATCAAATCCCTTCTTGGACTCCTCCAAATATATACTCCTTTTGGAGAAACTTCTACACGATTCTCGGGAAACGAGAAAGGCCGGGGTCACTTGAGCTGGATGCACATATAAACATATATATTTGTACGTGCTTAAAAGTTGCAACTTCTTTGCAGAAACTCTAAGTTGCGATTGTAACGTTAGTATTAATAAAATAACAAAATTATATTAATATTAAAACTATTTTATTAAAAAAAAAAGCTAAAGGGCCGTAGTCTACTTGTCCCTATCATTAGGAATTTTCAGTTTGATGAGTGGTAAAATTATACCTCATAAAATGTTTTTTTTTTTTCCAAAGCAACTGCACCTTGTGGATGATATGTCATTGCTTCTCTGATTTTTTTTTTTTTTTTTGTTCTTGGATGGATGCCATTTTAGTTGGCAAACAAAATTGCAATACTCTTTTCAAAATAAATAGAGAGAGATTGTACACTCAGATCAGTCTACTGCCACGAAAGAGCGGTGAAAATTATTAGTTAAAATTATTTTTATTGTAATATATGAGAGTTTTATATTATAGTAAAATTTTTTTATTGTTATTGTTATATATATATATATGAGAGCTTTATACTATTTATAAAAGTCAATAATTATAGTGTTAAATATTTATATGGAAGGGTGAACATTGGACAAAGTTAAATACAATGAGAGGGTTATTATTATTATTACTACATTATTTTGTTACATTCACCGTTAGTGCGATTTAATTTAAATCCTACAATTAAGGCCAACATTTTATATCAGAAATGTTAACTAGTGGTAAGACATGTTAAACATTTACAATTATTAATTTATCGCTTTTTACCAATAGGAGTAATGTATGATAACCCCTGAGAGACAAAGGTTAAAACTAATCCTTTAAAAAAAAAAAAAAAAAAGCCAAAAACTAATTTATTATAATATATAAAAATTTTATATTATAGTATATTTTTATTTTATATTATAATATATAAAAATTTTATATTCTGACACTTTAAGCCACAAATTAATACTACCAAAATAAAAACTTCTTAGGTTCTACATACCAAACAATACATCTACTTATCCTTAAAGAATAAAAGAAACAACAATATATCCAACAACGTGATAGCTTTTGTGCATTAAAAACAGCAAAATATCCTTTAGCATTAATGAGATGGAAGATTGACCAGCAACTTGCTTCTGAGTTCTGACTACCATTAAGCCGGATTCAGTATCTTTGTTGGATTATGGTTCTGTGGTCCGGAAAAATTGACTCCATAAATACTATGACATCTTTTCGTCCTGTGAAACTTGGCCAGTGGGCGAAATTGCGGTTCCTTGCTGGCTTCCAAAATCTGTTATACACATTGAAAGCAAATTATTTCATTGGTTGTTGCAGATTTAACCCAACAATAATAATTGTTACACTCACGTTAGCTCCAAACGCAAATTATTTGCAAAAAGAAAGCTCAAAAAGCCACTTTTAAAAGTATATACTACAAATCCAGTAGCCATATTTGAAGATTTATAGCATATCCTGTACCTGGCTCAAGCACCTGCCATCGAAACCTAGGCTAGCTAGGTGATGGGTCCATAAATTTGAGTGTGACTCAACAAGAACGGGGTTTCAATTTGTTGTGACATACATATAGACTCACCGAGCTTGTCTACAGTGCTTTTAGGACAACTGTACTGTAACATGATTTTGTTTAATATAACACGACCGTTTTAGAGGTTTAACGTTAGCTTGAATAACTAAATCTTTCCATTTGCATAGGGTAAAAATAATCATGATTTTTACCATAAATTTAGTTATAAATAATATAAAACTTTCATATATTATAATAATAATAAAAAAATTTATTACAATATAAAGCTCTCATATATTATAGTAAAAATAGTTCCCACCATTAATTCTTACCACTTTTCTAAACACCACACGGTGTTACGTTTGTATCGTCACAAAACAAGTATCATAATCACTACTTCCTATTAGGTCAAAGAATAAACTTTTAAGAATTACCCAAAACAAAGTATATATAAATTATTATGTGTTGGATGAAGAATGGACAAATGTATGTGGGATGTGAACCAAAAGAGAAAGGGCTATCTTGACTCACAACTCTGCGATTTCCTTACGCCAATCCATGTTTCGCAACAGCTTTGACTTGTTTTCAATATACACATCTCGTGCGCATATCTTTCTCATTGAATAGGTTTTACTTTCAGTATCAACAGCATCCGTCAAGGTCTTTCTTTCTTTGATTTTTGTTGCGCTTTCAGTGTTTTTTCACCCTTTTCTTGTCAGGGGTCGTTCGCTAAGTACTTTTGCCGCATCTCTAGTTTATCTTTTACCCATGGGAAGGTAAAGACGTGTGTTGGTGTATCAAATATCATGTCTCCATGATGTAAACAGATTCCAGCTTACAATTTTTTTTTTTTGAGGAAAATAATAATTTTTTTAAAAAACATCGCCCTGATAAAATAAACTGCATTTGTAGTTGCAATTTACAAACCTAGGCCTCAAATAAACTTGAGGCTAGAAACCTACAATATAGGATATAAAAACATCGTTTATTATTATTTTGAGAATTTTTAAAAATATTTTTGTATGTTTTTTTAGATAAAAATTTTAAAAATATTTTTAATATAATTTTTAAATTTTTTTTAAATCAAAATTATTTTTATTTATTTTAAAAACACTACCAAATGGACCAAAAGTCTTATTGTAGAAACATTTAAACTTAGGATATTTAGTATTGTTAGTTTTAACGAAAAGTTTTAGTTGTTAAAGTATAAAACTCTCACATATTATAATATTTTTAACTAATTAATTTAAACTAAATTAATTCTAACCAATGCTTATATATACCCTATAAAACTAAGCTAACTAAAAAGACATGGCCAATTCCCAATAATAATGAAAATTGTAAAAATCAAATACAACCTTTAGTGTCAGGCCTTTGTAAATACCCATCATGCCCAAAAAAGAGTATAGAAAAATCGGATTTTGTATATATATATATATATATATATAGAGTAGTTTATATGCATAGAATAATCATAATATAAAAATCTAAGGAAAATAAAATTGAAGAGCAAGTCAACCGCAGCCATTGTATGTCTTATGATATATATGGCAAGTCTTAGATTATATATACATATATGTATGCAATTTTTTTTTTCAATTGGATACTGTATGGAAATTAAAGATAAGTTTTAATTAAATAGACAAAGGAGGAGCTAGAATTTTTTTTTCAATTGGATACTGTATGGAAATTAAAGATACTTTTTATTAAATAGACGGTGAAGGGTTGCACCCGTGGCCAAAAGTAATACTAGTTTATATTTTGACCCAAAAAAATATGGGTGCGTAGAATCTTATATGAATCGTAGAATTTTATGTGAATCAGCAAAGACTACGCAGCAAGGCTAAATACTCCTAGGTGACCGATAGTGAAGTAGTACTAAGAACCCCCATCAGGATAGAACATGAAACCATAAGCTCCCAAGCATGAAACCATAAGCTCCCAAGCAGTAGGAGGAACTAGGGGCTTTAACTGCATGCTTATTGAAGAATGAGTTGACGATTTATAGGCAGTGACTTGGTTAAAGAAACCCACCAGAACCGTAGCAAAAGCAAATCTTTATAAGACAACTGTCACTGCCTATAGACCTAAACATAGGTGATCTATCAATGAACAGGATGAAGCTTGGGTGAAATTAATAAGCTGTTTGACAGAGTAGTTTAAACCAATAGTTTGAGTTTGAAATTTAAAACTGTAGTATGTAAGAGCTTTACACTTAACTTTTTATTGTAATATGTGAGAGCTCTATGTTGTTCACAATTTAAACCATTGATTTAGAACTCCGTAAAAGTGAAGACTTAAATCGACTAATATCAAAGAATAGTTACAATTATATATTTTGATTATAGGATGCGAGCACAATTATAATTCTTGAAAAATTTTAGAGACAAATATAAATTTGCATCGAATCACCAACATGTTCTCTGCACATCTATGGTCACCTTATCACCATTTGACGATGAATGCAATTCTCATTATTCTTGTTCTACAGTTGTCAATATACTCAAACATATCATCATTTCTCATTATCCTTTTGAATCCATAGAACAACGTAAACATATCATGGATACAGATATTCTTGTAAACATATAAAAAATGTAGCTTCTAAGTGGAAAATACTGGAATCTAGCTGCCAGTTTTCCACAAAGTGGGCAAGCTTAGCAAAGCAGAATCATATATATATATATATATGTGTGTGTGTGTAACTATATATCCTGTCCATCAAGTGTTTCTTATATGTACTCACATCTTGGTTTGACGAATCTCTCATTCATAATCCTTTTTCATTTTAGCTGCTAGCACTTGAGAAAATTAGAAGGGGGCCTAGAAGCCCAGAAGTAAGAAAAGATCTTGCAGACCCTACAGGTGGGTGTGGTGTATAATTGAATAGATACGAGGATCTCGGAAGAGTGGACCACGAAATATAAAGTGGCCCCCTCCACACTCGATCGACCATATCCTGCTTGCATCTTTTGCTATGCCACAATTTATGAACCACGACTTGATCAGTCATCAGATAATCCCCAAAGGAAGGTCTCTCATTGGTTGAGTCAATTCGAGATCCGAGTCTCGGGGTTTTATCCCGTTTGAGTGGATGCTGTCCACCAATAGTGTGTCAATGAAGTGATTTCATTATCCAGGCCTTTTTCTTTGAATCGACAATCATGGGCAGTGCTTGAAGCCGAGAAGTATTGGGGAGTGGGCTTTCTGACTAAGCCCATACCAGAGAAACCATTAAATTAGCCCACTATGGCAAGTTGGGCCCTTGGGAACGTACTTCTCTCTTTCAAGACCTTGAGAAATGCGAGCGAGCATAACCGGTTTGGGAAATTGCAACAAATAAGCCAACGTAATAATGAAACAAAATTCTCACTATTTTGTCCTCGTTGAAGTCCTTAGATTTACAAGCCAAAGCTCAATGTGGAGCAATTGTCGCGAGAAATTTACAAGTACACAGAATCGTAAACAAGTAATAAATAGTGAGTAAAACATTGTTATGATTACCTTAGTCTAGCTAAGTACCGAAATTGATTAACTATAAAATTACTTGAGCAATCAAATATAAAATAGAAAAATAACAAAAAAAAAATATAAATGAAAATCTAAAAAATAAAAGACTAGGGCGTTCGATTTCACTTAAATGAATCCTATTTAAATTATCTAATTTAATCTACTGATGTTTACTCCTATGACGATAACTAATTTCTCTTAGGTAGTCATTAATCTTTCTCAAGCATTAATAATTTATCCCAGTTAGCAAATTCCTTACATCTTTATGGAAACTCTAAACTTACTAAGATTCACTAATAACAAGAAATTCATAGTGTTACACAAGTCTCATAAATATCTCTATCTTATGATGATCTTATAACATTCAATCATGGTCTAATTTAATTATCATTTCTCAACCTCAAATTAAATCACAAATCATGCAAAAGATGCACAAACTTTTGCAAGCATTAAGATTAGATTAAACACTCAGTATAGATAACGAACAAATATCGAATTGAATTAAATTAAATAAAATTAAACATTCATAATCCGGCTACATCGTAGCCCTAGAAAAAGAAAAAAATAGTTGTTAATGAAACTAAAAACAATCCTAGATAATATCTTAAATATCATGAGTGAAGGAAAAGAACTGTGTTTGGATGCGAAGATAATTTTCGTCTCCAGATTGCACCGTTCTTCTTCTCCAATGCAGTGAGTTTTCCCCTCTTGTCTGTAGTTTTTTCCTATTAAAATTCGTCCTCCAATCCTTCATAATGTTCTATTTATAGGTTAGGGTTTGAAAGGACAATTTTAGAATGAAATTATACTGAAATTTGAATTGGGACTGCAATAGCCCTTAGGCTTGATTTTCTGGCGCCTAGTTATAGCACCTAGGCGCTATACTTGCCCATGGATCCTTTCAAATTGGGGCCTAGGCACCATGACAACGGTGCCTAGGCTTCGAAATAGCGCCTAGACGCCAGGATTGTAGCGCCTAGGCGCTACCACTGGTCGGCCTCCTTTCATATGATGGTGCCTAAGCGCCCAAATTACAGCGCTTAGGCGCTATGCTCTTGGGTTTGTTTGCATGAAAATTCATCTTCAAGAGGGCCTAGGCGCCCAGAAGCTGGCGTTTAGACTTCATTTTGTCCCCGAGTCTACTTTTACTTATTTTCGGTCCGTTTTGTCCCATACTTTGCTATCATGTATTATTTTTTCTCAAAACCTACAAAAGAACACAGAACCTTATCAAATTCTTATAAATTGCTCAAAACTAACAAAAATATTAAGTGAGAATCATCTAATTAATTAGCCTAAAACTAAATTATCAGCAGTTTTTCAGGTTAGTGCTGTTGAAACTGAAGAGTTAATTAGATTTTTTTCCATTACATGGGGGTTAAAATATGATATGTCCTCAAATTATTAAAATTACACAAATGTCTATCAAAAACCGCAATGCATTCAAATAATCTTCCAATGAAATGCGATATAACGAGAAAAATCACCTTTAAAGACTGTAAAAAAAAGACATCTGTCTAATATTAAAAAGAAGGGAGACATATATTAAACACATAAAAAAAAACAGACCTTTCGTGTAAATGCTTGAAAACTGAAAATATGTGACACTCTAGTTGCTTGCTTATATAATTTTAGATGAGAAGCATGTTGTGGCAGCAGAATTTAGAAATTATTAGTAAGATGGCAATTGAATGCACAATACTTTGCATCAAGTTGAGAAATTGATTTATTCTTTTAGTTTCTTTAACTTCATATACAATGTTGTCTTTGAATTTTGAATATGAGTGTGTGTTGCTTCGTAATGGTTTAGGTCAATGGGAATCATGAGACTATAAATGTGGACAGGGATTTTAGATATGTAGATTCCGGGGCTTATGACGAGTGTACCGATTTCCTCGAGTACTTGGATGGCTATAGAGATGACTGGGAAGAAGGCTTTGTTAATTGGGTTGTTGTATCTGAAAGGTGGAAACAAGAACGCAAAATGTCCCAAAATAATTGGGGTCCTTGGAATCTGGTGAAGGTACTCACATTTTTTTGTTTAATTAAAATTATTGTCTGAGATGCTTGTATGAACTAAAAAATCATTTTGTCTCTCTACTAAAACTAAGTGGGCAACATTTTGTGGGAAGAAGCACAGTTACTTTTTAACTTTGGATGTTCATGTCTTGATATCCTTTCTGATTAATTTTTCCAAAATATTAGGACAGAGACAAAAGGGGGTCAGTGCCAGATCAATACTTCTGAGGCCAGGAGGTAAGCTAGCATGTGAGTTAGCACGGCATGCTGTTGTTCTTAAGTTTAATGATTGGGTCATGGTGGCCTTCTTCCTCACCATGGTAAGCACGGTTCCGCAATTTGGATATAATGATCCTCGCATTATTTAGAGGACTATCGGCTTGAGCAGGCAAGTATTAGCAGCATATCATATACCTTTCCTGCCGTGACTGATTTTGCAAGGAACATGATATTTTGATAATACAAGAGACTTTCTAGCTCACTATCTGAAGAATTTTCTCTGCTCTGCTTATGACATTCTTGAGTTGGTTGGCTTTACAGATAAATTCTATTCTTGAAGAGACCCTCCAAGCCGTTGATACAAAGGCAATCATACTCCTCAAACCACAGGAGTAAATTGGTACGAGACCACATCTTTTTGCTACGCTTCATTATCAGGACACAATATTATGAGATTATTTTTATTTGGAGATCATACTCATAAGATCACCGGGGTTCTTAAGTCATAAATTCTTCTCTGCAGTAAATAAAATTGTAGCATATGGCGCATCGATGTGGGCATGTCGAGTGGTGTACGTAATTCAAGACCAGAGGTAACATGAAAATTCCTGGCGCCAAATTCGTGTTGCGGCAAAAATGCTACTTCTAGAATGAGATCTTTGGCCATGGAAATAGTTCTGGAGCATTTTCTTTGGCATCTCAATGGAGACCAAGACCTTCAAGT
>CAMOHE010049592.1:18213-34828 GCA_946598075.1 Artocarpus hirsutus | reverse complement strand
TTAATTGGAGATCATACTCATAAGATCACCGGGGTTCTTAAGTCATAAATTCTTCTCTGCAGTAAATACAATTGTAGCATACATATGGCGCATCGACGTGGGCATGTCGAGTGGTGTACGTAATTCAAGACCAGAGGTAACATGAAAATTCCTGGCGCCGAATTCGTGTTGCGGCAAAAATGCTACTTCTAGAATGAGATCTTTGGCCATGGAAATAGCTCTGGAGCATTTTCTTTGGCATCTCAATGGAGACCAAGACCTTCAAGTGCACTTACAATGTGACTATATATTTTCCAGGTTCCAGAAATAAGAGACAATAGAGCACGAGTTATAAAGAGCAAGAGGAATGCATTTAGTGACCCTCAGGCTGTTGAGTACACATAGAGATGGGTTGTTAGATTAACCAGGTATATTTTTTAATGTTTAAATTGTGTCAAATAATTGTGTAACTTGAACTTGACTGCTTTAACTATCTTTGATTTACTTCTCAGGATATACCCGCGGCGCCATTTACTTGATTCATGGCGTTCATACAGAAAAAAAGGAGGGCTAAATTTTACGAGGAATTGGGCGTCGAATCAAATATTTTTTGGGGTCCGTTTGAGAAAGTTGATTATCTTTAGTACTGTGCCCATAATTTTAAGTGTTGCTGTCACATATAGGAACACCCCTTTCAATTTTAATTAGATTTACATACACCATTTTTAACTACATTTTGAAATTGTATCTTTTGAGTTGTGTTAATAGTGTAAGGCAAGGGTTGAAGACACAACCAAAATGGAACGTCATGTAATTCTTAAATCTTAAAAATTTATGGTATTGTGTCGTTTTTCATTTTTTGCCCTTTAACAAAATCACTTTGGTTCGGGCTATACTAGTCCTCACATATGTTTAAGACCTATTTGTGAGCACGCTTGGATAACAAAAAACTGAGCTAGAAAAGTCTTATGATAATAAGGCATGACGATGATGATAATAATGACTCATGAGGTTAGACGATGGAAAGAAAATTAATGGCAAGATTTGGAAATGATAATGCATTTTAATTTATCTAAAAATAAATATATAAGCCTTTCTTGAGTCAAAGCAGCTTGTTAAATTAGATTTTTTAGATTTTATGGTTCAAACAAAAAAGGTTAAATCGTCACAATTTGAATCACAATCTTGTCTAAAAATTCATAGCAATTAAAGTAAGCTAAAGACTAAAGAGAGATTAAACCTAAAAATACATATATAAGAGAAACCCAAAATTTTGTTTTTATTTTTTATAAGGTGTTTGGCATGGTGGTTAGAATTATTGGTTAGAATTGTAAACATTGTAACATGTTAGAGTTTTATACTGTAACAATTTTTGCTTTTTACTGTAACATATAAGAGCTTTATGCTGTTTCTAACTAAAAAATTGATTAGAACTAATTTCTTAAAACTGGCTATTAGTGAAGACACATCTTTTTTTTTTTTTTTTTTCTCTTATTAAAGATGATTTTTAAAAGAAAATAACTTAAAAAAAAAAAAAGAGCGAAGGTGAGAAAGGCAGTTGGCCGGTTTTCCTCGCTTTTTTCACGCCCATCTCCAACCCAGCCAACGTCTCTACGTTCGTAAACTCCGCAAGCCTAACCTGTACACCCCCTGCACATTTTATAAAACATCACCAACATTCCCACTTCACCCAAACGTTTATGCAATCAGTTGTTCTTCACAGCCGCCACCATCCTCTAATCCTGCGCACCTTCTCCCTCTCCTCCGATTCGCTCCTCGCCGTGGCCGCCATGACTCTGAGCTCCTCTCTCGCTCTTCCTTCCGCTTCTCTAGCCCTCACCGGGTCCTCCAAGCCCTCCAATTGCTCCTCTCTTTCCGCTTTACGAAATGGATTCCGGAGCTCCGGGCCCACCAGAAACGTCGGTCGATCTCGCGTCTTCATGAGCGTTTCCGTTGGATCGCAGACCGTCGTCCACGACGGCTTGTTTTCCGATTACAAGCCCAGCCTCGCTTTCCTCTTCCCTGGCCAAGTGAGTTTGATTGACTGGGATTTGTTAATTTCCTAATTTTCATTAACAATGTGGATTAAAGAATTCAAACTTGTTTGAATCAGATAAAGAAAAAGCCGTTTTTTGGTTTTCAATTGTGAGGCCAAAAGTGAGTGAAGAAAATTTTAGCTGGTTGGACTGAGATTTTTTCAATTATTCATAATTTTTCTTGCTTTCGTATGTTAGGGTGCTCAAGCAGTTGGAATGGGAAAGGAGGCACAAAATCTGCCTGCTGCTGCAGAGTTGTACAAGAATGCAAATGACATTCTAGGGTATAAATGCACATTATAATAATGTTTGACATACATTGCAGATAATTACTTTGATCGGCTCGTTTGTCACTGCTTTATGTTCTCTGTGATTTTTATCTCTTTTATCTGCAGCTTTGATCTTCTTGATGTTTGCATCAATGGACCAAAAGAGAAGCTAGATTCTACCGTTATAAGCCAGGTGCTTAATGATCACTTTTAAACAGTTATATATTTATATGTTTTTGCGTGTTTTCTTGTTACATTTTTTAGGGGTCAGTAGTAGTATGTACAGTAATGATCACTTTTAGACAATTGTATGCATGTATGTGTGTGTACAAATGCACATTTGTTATTTTGTGTTACATTTTTCAGACGCCAGTGTTGGCTTGTTTGGCTGCGGTGATCGTGGAATGGCGTCTCTTGCAATGCATGACGTATTTAAAGAAAAAAGAAAAAGAAAAAAAGAGTTCCACGTCTTTTGCACTCCATTCATGATCTATCTCCAAAGTATGTTCTTTCAGGGTGTAGAATGCCATTACATTTTTGAAATTAGATGAATTATGACTTTGAAATATATTTCCACTGGTAGTCATAAGTTAGCTTCTAATCCTCGTCTTTGCAGCCAGCTATCTATGTTACAAGTCTAGCAGCTGTGGAGTTGTTTCGTGCACGGGATGGAGGTCAGAAAATAATTGATTCTGTTGATGTTGCATGTGGTCTAAGCTTGGGAGAGTACACTGCTCTTGCCTTCTCTGGGGCCTTTAGGTGAGTTGACCAGTGAAGAAACAAAAAACATAAGATAATAGTTGCATCTGCCTTTGACGTTTGATATGAATGCTATAATGCTCTGAAATTGCACAAATCATACTGCATAGAATACCATAAACCACGATTTAATCCAACCAATTGTTTGCCCTTCCATATTCATATTTAAGAGATGTGAATTAAGCATCATCCTCTTGTTGTTTATCTTGTTGCTTGATCTAAGATATTAATGCATGGGTAGACAAAACTATATTTTTTCAATACATTTATCTAAATTGCTTAGTTCTTACGCCGTTTCTTTTCCTGTTGTTGATTCTTCACTATGCAAGTTTCGAGGATGGGCTCAAGCTGGTTAAACTAAGGGGAGAGGCCATGCAGGTACCTTGATAGTTGTCTACTTGTCCTCCAATATTCATGTCCTCGCATGCTTACAGTTTGTAATTCTCACTGATGACATTTCTTTTCAACTTCCTCAAGGAAGCTGCTGATGCTGCAAAAAGTGCTATGGTTAGTGTCATAGGATTGGACTCGGATAAGGTTCAACAGTTGTGTGATGCAGCTAATCAAGAAGTCGATGAGAACGAAAAAGTTCAGATTGCAAACTACTTATGTCCCGTAAGGACCATAATCAGCCTATCTGCGTTATTTCTTGTTAATTGATTACCAAGTATTTGACCATAAATGGTTCTGCTCTTGTTAGGGAAACTATGCTGTATCCGGAGGTTTAAAAGGAGTGGAAGCTGTAGAAGCAAAGGCGAAGTCATTTAAAGCTCGCATGACGGTACCATTCTTTGAACTGTAACTTTCATCTTTTTCACGCTTGGTGTTAAGTGACAACAAAATTATCTCCTATTCTCTTCCCTTTTGAACTCAGGTACGTCTAGCTGTTGCCGGTGCTTTCCACACTAGTTTCATGGAACCAGCTGTATCGAGATTGGAAGCTGCATTAGTGGCAACTGAGATCAGAACTCCTAGAATACCAGTTATCTCCAACGTTGATGCGCAGCCACACGCAGATCCCGACACAATTAAGAAAATATTGGCACGTCAGGTAGGTACTCAGAACTTTATCTCCCCAATAAACGACAGGCCTGCAGGTGCAGGAATGTTTACCCCCACTGCACCTATTCTATATCACAGGTGACTTCTCCCGTTCAATGGGAAACAACAGTCAAGACTCTCCTAAGTAAGGGGCTGCAGAAGAGTTATGAATTGGGACCCGGAAAGGTAAAAAGTCTTTGGTCTGTAAATCTTTCAGATTATACCTAAAAAAATCTGAACGCGTCTAGTTCAGAATAACATATTCGCTATAAAATTTTGAGCTGCATTACATCTCTCGAAGATTTATTGTTTCGAACGATTTATCAGGTCATAGCCGGCATTGTCAAGAGAATGGACAGAGGCGCAGACATTGAAAATATTGGTGCTTGAGATTCAAAATACTATGCGATCGCATCCATAGCATTTGCGAGAAGAGAGATAAACAAACTAGAATCATGTTCCAGAGTTCGGCCAAACCAGGAAAGACATTTCAAGGAAATTTTTGGGAAGCGAGACTTGTTTAATGGAATCCATGAAACAAGAATGTTTTTATCACGTAGCAGGATGTAGTTTTTGAAATTAGAGTTGTATTTTAGTGTGAGACTGTCATGGACTACTTTATTGTTAAGTTTGCTAAACTGTAAGTTCCTCATGCTTGCAACTTCCTTTTGCTTTTATTATTTGTTTCATATTAGCAAAACAGCAGAAGAGCGATCTGATGTAAAAAGAAATTCTTTTCCTTATATGGAGGCTCAACAACTAAAATTTAAAACTTGATTATAGTTTCTTTCAGAAATAATTTGACAAACAGCTTATAGGCAAGAATCGAAGACAAATTCTCTTTGTTAAATCGAAGAAGAAGAAGAAGAATTCAGGACCTGAATCCAAAATTCAACTTTTGATTACATCTAAGCTTGCGGTGGAGGCTGTCTGAATCTGCGAAGCTGGTCGATCCAGTGACTCTCAGGAACCCGATCAGCCCAATCAGGAGCCACGCCGGCGAAGGAGATCCCACGCATGGCCTCCATGACCCTCGTCGCGTTCTCCACCGTCAACGGCGCATTTCTCCGATTCTCGTCTTCTCTAAAAGCCCTTGTTATCGCCGAATGAGCAGCCTCTCTTATCCTCTCCTCCTCTTCTTCCTCTTCTTCGTCTTCGTCTTCGTCTTCGCTGCCGTTCTTGTTCCGCTCCACGTCGTCGTTAAGGCGGAGAGACGAAATTCCGTTCTCCGCTTGTCTCGCATTATAACTGCCGTTTGAAGGCGTTCGGGAGAGAGATTCAGCCTCTCCATTCCCGTGACGATCTTCATCGGCAGAGATGCTGATCCGACCGGAATCTTCGTCGTCGTCGTCGTCATCAGCGGCGGCGGAGATTGGCTGGTAGTACTCCGGAGATTCGCCGTCGTCGTCATCGAAGTTGGTGTCGGAATCGCTTCCATTGACGTGCTCTGCAATAGCCATACACATTAGCAGAGAAAGGGAGAGAAACGGCAATCGGAATGTGGACAAGAAGTCGACGGAGAAAAGAAGAAACAAATTTTGAGCTAAAATTGGAAAAATAGAGGAAGCATAAAATGCTTCAGCCAAAATAGTTACATTTAAGGGGAAAAGAAAACAAAAACCTTCAACAAAATCAGCTGGAGAGACGGGCATGGCGATCAGTTTTAGAGATCCAAGAGACTGAGTTTGAAAAAGACGTGAAATTTGTACCAGAATATTCGACGGGCTAGCACGGAAAGGCCAGTTTTCTGACACACAACCCCCCCCCCCCACCCCCCAACAAAAAGGAAAAATAAAAAGATGCACCAGCCGGGAATCGAACCCGGGTCTGTACCGTGGCAGGGTACTATTCTACCACTAGACCACTGGTGCTTGTTGATAGTCGTAAACAAAATTAATATAAATTTAATTTTCCTACATATTTGGACGGTTAATTTGTAAACATGGGCCACACGTTATCTGTGTGGGCAACTAGTAACAGCTAGGAAGAGAGAACAACTAGCGAGGGAGGAAGGGAGTGGAAGCAGGAATATGGCAGTTGCTCCCATATTCAGGGCTTCTTCAATTTCTCATTCTCATCCCTTTCGTCCTTCTTCTCTTCCCGGTTTAGACGCGACCACTTCAAACAAGAAAAGATTGCTCTTTTGTGTTCCCTCGGAACTCAATCCAGTTCCGTAAGCCAATCAATGCATTTTCTTTTCTCTCTCTTTCTCTCTCTCTCCTTTTTTTAAATTTTCTTCAACATTTTTTGGTCGGCACTCGTAGGAGCTTGAAAATTTAAGTATTTGCAAATCTGGGTCTGTTTTTTTTTTTTCTCCTAAAAACAGAATTGGACTCTTCCTTTTATGTAAAGACTGCTTTTTGAATAAGCAAAAGTGTAGTATATCTGAACTGGGTTGGCTTGTTGTCCAGGATTTAGTTCGTTAGCAGTAGCCACAGTATTATGCTTTCTGCTGGTGGTTGTTTCCCATATCTTTGTTAGAGCTAACAAGAAGTTTTCTTTTTGTGCTAAACATGCTAGTTGCTAAAACAACTTGGCTTTATCTAATTTCCGGGTGGTTGTAGGCCTGCCTTGTCGTTTTGCGTTGGAACTCACCTTATTCCTCACCCCAACAAGGTATTTTGAACTCATTGAAAGTAAATGTGATTTCTATTTTCTGTAGTTCTTTATGGTATATTGCATAAACATCAAGCTAAATAAACATTTTTTTTCCCTTTTTTTTCTTTTCTTTTTTTTACTGTTGTTTTTCAAGAAAAGGTTGATCGAGGTGGGGAAGATGCTTTCTTTGTGAGCAGCCACAATGGAGGAATTATTGCTGTTGCTGATGGTGTCTCCGGGTATGATTTACCGGTGGCTTTCTATCTGTACATATGCTGATTTCAAAAGTCTAGATATGGGATTCGTCAAATGGGAAGAAAATGAAAATTGCAATAAATCAGACTTTATTAAGTTTAATGTTTTAGTTGCCATGCATTAGTGTGATGCCAGGAATTCTTGAAATTTGGATTTTCTTTTTCTTGTTTTGTTCTTTTCATTTTCTCCAGTTGGGCTGAAGAGGATGTGGATCCTTCCTTGTTCCCCCGGGAATTTATGGCTAATGTTTCCAACTTATTGGACGATGAAGGGGTAGTACTTTCTGATCACACTTAACTGATAAGATGTTTATTAAGCTGCATTTTATCAAAATTTCACCATTAGCAATTAATTAATAACCTTTTAGTGCATATATTAATGTTGGCTTACATGCCTGGATATGTTGACTGCTTTACCAGGTTAACAAAGATCCCCAAATTCTCATTGGGAAAGCACATGCTGCCACCACCTCTGTTGGTTCTGCTACAGTGTAAGTAGACTTTGGTTTTGATTTCACTTAAGTTGTTTGGAGCGCCTATTTTGCATTTTCATGTGAGTATATCTTTTTCTTCTTATGCACTTAACTATTCAGTTTTCTTGCTTGTCCGAGTAGGATTATTGCCATTTTGGAGAGTAATGGGATTTTGAAGATTGCCAATGTGGGGGATTGTGGGCTGAGGATTATCCGTGAAGGTCCCCTTGTTTGTCCATATTTTAAGCTTTTCTCTTGTTTTCTCTGGATTCAATCTCTCTCTTTCATACAAATAAAGTGGATTTTTACCCTCGTTTTTCAGGTCTAGTAGTTTTCTCTACATCTCCACAAGAACATTATTTTGACTGTCCTTATCAGCTGAGTTCAGAGGCCGTTGGCCAGACTTACCGTGATGCGATGGTATGATTCTTACCCCCAAACCTTCTAATGTATGGCCAACTCTGTTTCTGCCTTTTGTAAATCCTAATCAAGCTATCCAACAAAAGATTGAAGCTTTGTCAATGAATGGATGTGGCACTAAGCTGGATGTGGCACTAAGCTTACGCCTAATCGTGGAGTATATTCGTTTTAACAACAATGACTTTTCTAATCTATGTTTAACAAAATTAAAATGCTTTAACAAGTTTGGCGATGGGTATCGGCCATATAGCTAAGATACGACTTGTAAGTATTGTTATGTTAGCCAGACTGTTCTAGTTATCCTGGTGGTAAACATAGAGAGAACCACAAGGGTCCCTACAGTTTTGGATTTTGTTTAAATGCTTAGAATCTGTCTCATCTTCAACAACAGGTTAGCAGTGTGGAGTTGATAGAAGGAGACACCATAGTAATGGGCTCGGACGGGCTTTTTGATAACGTTTTTGATCATGAAATTATTTCAACAACGTCCAGATGCAAAGATGTTGTCGAGTCTGGTGCGTCTTTTAACTTGATAATCTATTGGTGGTTATGTATTAGTAACTCGTCCATAATCTCAACTGTGATTTTATTTCAATGCTAGCAAAGGCATTAGCTGATCTAGCAAGAACTCATTCAACGGACTCAAACTTTGACTCTCCCTATTCGCTGGAGGCCCTATCAAAGGTAATATTATATCAAAGGGTAACCTTTTAGATTACTTGGCCTCGAAAATTTCATGTTTATAATCTGGGTACTTAATTGCTTTCAGGGTTTTGATGTTCCTTGGTGGAAGAAAATTATTGGGAAGAAACTTACAGGCATGGTTATCTGTCACCTTCAATGATTATGATACCTCATTCATTGCTGCACCCTCAGGGTTTGGTTGCTTTTTTATTTTCCCTCTTTATTTATTTATTTATTTTTATTATTTTTTTTTTACAGGTGGAAAAATTGATGACATTACTGTGATTGTTGGTCGAGTCGTGAGCTCTTGAATCTCGTTTGTTTTGGAAAGGAGTTGAAAGGACCATATGTAGTTGCTATAACTTTACACTTGAGCTCTGACACAGTTTTAATTCGCTCTCTGTAAATATTCTAGTTTTACCTTAAGGTGTAAAAGAAAACATCCCATATTTGAACATCAATTGAAAAATTACTATTTGTTTTTGTCTGATTGATGAGGGTCTTTTATACCTTTTCCCTTCGAGCAAATATACAGACACATTCTTACATTCCTTTTCCATAACTCGGAAGGTCTCTATGAAAGTAGTTTGCATTGTGCACATCATGACATAAGGCCGCAAGTATTGAATTTAGAAGGTGAAGGAATTCACACATAATGCTCCCTTCTACGAATTTCATCGAATTAATGATGTTCCAAAGACAAAGGAGAAGGCAATAATAGCCGCAACAGTTTTGGACCTAAACAAATCCAAAACACGCAAGATAAGACGGGGGAAACACATGAGGGGTCGCATCTGTGTTAGGAACCACAGCATTAATCAATACAAGAATAATGGGACTATTAAATCAATGTGTATCAATAAGGATTTACTACCAACAAGAACTAAAAGGAAATCTCTTTTAGGTGCTTATTCGAACATGCACCGAGCAAGGCAAAAAAGGATCAACTATAATCCTCAAAAAGCAAACAGCAAAAACAAATCTATACCGTTGCATAATAAATTTAAACCTCAGCATCTAAATCTGACCAGCACCCGTTACCAAATAGATGGCGGTCCTGTAAAAAAATTGCTTGCTTATTTGCCCTGCTTGGTCGTCCCTTGTGTGAAGCGACATCTATGCTTTCAAAATTACACAGAGATATCGATATTTTGTAATGCCAACTCAAGAAATCCCTTCTGTATCTTCAAAAATTATCAATCAGGTTGAGCCACCACTAGATCTACTGTTCAATTCTTGAAAGAAAGATTTAGCGGCTTCATATGTAGACCAGCAGATTGCAGCAGCTGGAGCATGAAAAAGCATCCTTGGAGTCCACCCCCTCATCAACCCTTTGTAACCATCCTTTTCCACTATTGTTTTTATAACATCTCTGATTGAATCACTTTTGAATCTATCACACCCACAAACACCCTGTAGTGTACAGCCAATGAATGTTGAATAAGTAATTCATAGACAAGATAATCTTTGCTGCAGAATTTTCATAAAAATTGGAAGTTGCTGACAGAACATAATAAAAGTCCAAATCAACTTTACAAGGTCAGTCATATGCTAATCTGAAGCTTGTATCTTTATGTTCTATGCAAAAAATCTCTTCGTCTAGTCTATAATAACACTAGTTATAAGCAATACCAGTGTTTAATTCATTGAAAACTACTTCAATCTAATCTACTATACTTGTAATTAGTTCTTCTTCTTCTTCTTCATAGTCTTCAAAACCTTAATGATATAAGTATAAGACACAGAACATTCATAAACAAGCAAAGCCAAATCCGAAATTCACTCACCTGACACTGCAACTGAGTCTTGACCACGTCGAGCGGCGTAGTCACTGCCGCTGCCAACGCTCCGGCTGCGGCCCCTGCGGTGGCGTGCACGACCAAGCGCTCGTCGCTGGCGCTCTCCGGCGAGACCTCTGTCAACGCCCGCTTGGCGGCCTCGTAGGTTGCGAAATGTACGGCGGTGAATGGCGCGTTCATGAGCACCGTCGTCCTGTACGAGGCGTAGAAAGCCCTAATTCCGTTCTCCCTCAGAACCCTACTGACGCAGTCCCAGACGCCCTTGTAGGGGCTGTTGGCTAATTGCAGCCTCTGCTTGACCATGTCCATGGGGGTGAACACAGCGTCGCTGGCGACGGTGGCGAAGACGCCCGAGGCGGCGTGGGCAGCGGGGTTGTTAGGGTTTCCACCGGAGAGGGACTTCTTGCAGAGCTCATAGACGGAGAAGTAGACGGCATGGGCCGGGCCAGCGCCAAGGCCCATGGCACCGATGCCGCGGTAGAGGGCCATTGGGCCCTCGGATTCAAGAATGGATCGGAGGGCGTGGCGGACGCCGACGGACTTGATGGGGCAGGAGCCCAAGGCCTGCATGTGGGTCTTGACGGTGTCGACAGGGAACATGGCCATGTGCTCGACCAACCCAGCGATGGAGCCGGCGACCATGAACTGCCAGAAGTGGAGGCCGTCGTGGGCCGCCACCGTGATCTGCGGGTGGAAGTCCGGAGGCTGGGGGACCGGTCGGAAGTCCGGGTTCTGGAACTTGGGCGACGCGTCGGTGGTGGCCATGGGAGAAGAAAATAGGTCTTTGGGATTGGGATTGTGGTGCTTGAAAAGAAAAGATGGGATTTCTACAAGGGTTTTGGGAGAATTCGGTGAGGAAATTCGAGAAATTGGGGATTTGGCTTGGAGATAGAAAATGGGTTTTCGCCATAAACAGAGGTAAAGCTAGAATTTGAGAAGTTGCATCGCTAGGAGATATATAATGGGAGAATAGTGGTTAATTTGTAGCTTTGGGAAAGCCTAGCTCCACAAGAGCACAGGAAAATTACAGAGTTTTTTGGATTTTTTTAGATTATTGACTGGTCTTGCGGCTCCTCAATTTGAGGGTTTAGGGTTCTGTATTCAATGAGACATTTATTTATGTATCAGATTATTTATATTTTATTGTTCCGGGTCAGAGGTAAGCACATTTTTTTATTTGTTTATTTATTTATAATATCCGAGATAAGCGAGTCTCTTTGAAAAAAATAAAATAAAAAAAGAAAAGAACAATTGAGAAATGGATAGAAGACTTTTTTTTTTTTATTTATTTCTTGTTTGAATGAGAATTAAAGAACTAAGAAAGTAATCTCGTGAGCCAAATTTGGAAACATGGACGCACATTTATAATTATTGGCAGTTCCACTGGTAGGAGTTAAGAACATATATCTATCAATGAGTTGTTAGATTTGTAAGAAAAATAATTTTAAGGTTTTAAAAGGTGAAAGTTGTGTTATTTATTTATTTATCCTTAAAAAAGGTCGTGGAAAATTGCAATCAGAAATTTATGTTTGCTTTTGGAAGAGAAATTTTTTGTTTTGTTTTGTTTTTTTTTTTTTAAACAAAAATAGAGCGTTATAACAAAATTGTATGTCAGGATTTCTTGTAAAGAAAACAAAATTATACGTCAGTCTGGTTTACAATTTAAAATGTCGTTTTATTCATCAACGATTTGTCGTTGTGGATGTGGTTTTGAGAATAACTAAGAACAGAAACTACATGTCGCTTACCCAAAATACCGTCTACCATTGCCCCTAAAATGAAAGACAGGTTGGATTTTGCTAAAACAGCTTTCAAACTCACAATGCCTCCAGCGTCAACAATGAGTGCAGAGGAAAAAAAAAATTAACCATAATATTAACCTGAGGTGTTTGACTCCATATTAATTTTCTATATTGTTCATTGAAAATGAATGCATTACCTGTTATTGTTATCATCAAAATCAAACTCAAAGAAGTCAAATTGAATGACCATTTAATTTAATTATTTAGACTTCTTAGCCAATATGCCAAACAGTTATATAGTTTTGATTAAAAAAAGAATAAATTAGAATTCTCATCCCCAAATATTCCTAAATAATAGCTTTCGATGTGAATATAGGCTTAACAAGAAATCCACACATTTTTTATGGAAAACTTTAATTAAAATTAATAAAAGTGCAAACTTGGTCCTATTTGACCACTCATCCTAAGAGATTTTTAATGCTGCTATTAACTAATTCTACAAGTAAATACGAATAAGGTAAAATAACAAATTTAAAGCGTCCAGGCTCAAAAAAGAAAAACTTACTCATGCATAAATTAGAACTCAACTAAAGCTAGTTATAAAAGATCACAACAGTCGATAGATAAAACCCTTTTATTTTGAGTTAATTGTTAATAAAAAAGCTGAGTGATATTTTTATTTTTTTAAGTCACTATTTTATTTTGAGTTAATTTTAGAGATGGTCTTGAACTTTTTTATTTTGAGTTAATTTTACAGATGGTCTCGAACTTGATTCTTAATTTCACTATGTTTTTAACTTTTACAGCATCTCCAGTCTACCGCAATCTTTTTAGTTTGTTTTATTTTTACCCATTTTGTCAATTGAGTATTAAAATGAGTGTGGAATATGCACGTGATAGTAATATAAAATTGCACTCTATTGATGACAGAATATGAATGTAGTACTGATAGAAAATTACATTTTGCTAATAGGATATCATCCATATTCAGGATTTTTTTTTTTAATATCCAATTGATGAAACAACTAAAACTAAAAAAATCTCCTAAATCATGATGAAGTTTGGTATATTTTAAAAGTCAGGTATCAAAATAAGATAGAGGCTAAAGTTAGAGGATGATTTGTACAATAAATCCTTTTATTAATCATATAAAAGGGGTCAATAAAAACATAGATCAACTCAGTCAACATGTGATGACCAAAGAGCATCAGTTCGATGGATTTAAAATGCAGAGTGTTTTTATGATCCTATTTGTCAAACTTTGAAACCAGAGGATACTAAAACGATATTTAGTTTAAGCTTGGAAATGAAAAATCAATAACCAGAGATTAGAATGTGCCCTACATAGGAGTCTAATTGATTATCATAGAACTGATTCAGCTAATGGCCTATTGGGTTGCATATATTTCTGATGAAGGCATCCAAGTTTTTGCCAGATGATCCCCCTTTTGCAATAGCTCGTTGGCACACATCGCTGAGTTCTCTAGCTCGCTTCCTCATCTCTTTCCCTTCGTTGCTTTCGCGGTCCATAAACCTCCTCACAAGCTCGGCAACTTCTTCTCTTTTCATCAGATTCTCCTTTCCCATCTCTCTCTCAACCCTCCACCCAATCTTCCAATCTTCAACAATTTGCCTGCTATTGGGAAATTGGTCTAAAAACAAAGGGAAAGTAAGCATTGGAACACCTCCGAAAGCGGCTTCCAAAATGGAGTTCCATCCACAATGAGTCCAAAACCCCCCTATAGAAGAATGACATAGCACCTTTAACTGGTCACACCATGGCACTACCAACCCCAGATCGCCACAAATCTCCGTTAACCGAGAAGCTTCCGATCGTGCCACCCACAAGAATCTAACACCGCTGATGCGCAGACCGTGAGCAATCTCGTCCATCTGGGTGCTCGAGACCGAAAGAAAACTTCCCAATGAGATGTACAACACTGACCCTGATGGTTGGAAACTAAGCCACCGAGAATAGTTGTGTTCTTCTTTACTAGTTGAGCTTGAGGAATTGCATTGATCAAGTTCTAAATAAGGTATGGCAGGGCCAATAGGGTAGACTGGAAAGGGGAACTGTGTGCTTAGTGTGTCCATAGCTTGGGGTTCAAGCTCGTTGACTGAGGTCAGCAGGAGATATTCAGCTTTTGAGGCCTGTGAAATGCATTCCATTGCAAGTTTTAGGACTCTTTTGTCAGTTTTGTGAATGACTGTTTGAAGGTCAGCTACATGTGCGGATGAAAGCCCTGCTATGTTTTTCAACTTGTCATCACTATCCTCTATAACAAACACAAAGGCAAAACATCAATCAATTGCCTTGTCACCACCAAAAAACAAAACAAATCCCAATTTTGTTATTTTGTTCGAGTCTCATTACATGCCTAGAAATAACAATATTGTGTTATTTTCATATATATATATATATATATATAAAATATCATGTCATTCAACGTTAAAAACTTGTATAAATTGTACCCTTCCAAAAAATAATAATAATCATATAATAACGACAAAAACCCTTTTTTTTTTCCAGGACATAGTTGAAACAGTTTGCGTTACATGTAATAATAATTTAAAACCTTGAAAACTAGCATTAATCTGCAGTCTACATACACCTAGATGAACTACTACTAAAACCCAATAATAATATTGGCAATTTAATAAGATCGAAAATTAAAAAAATATTTTTATAATTATCTCTAAAAGGGGAAAAAAAATAACTAGGACTGTTATTTACATACCTTCCAAAGGGTGAAACGGCAGATTATTATTGTTATCTTCTGTGAAGAGATTAAAAAAGTGCAACATGGCGAAAAACGACGCCGGCATGGTCCAGAACAAAGCGACGGGAATATTCCTCCGCTTCCCGAGATCGGCGCCCCAGCGAAGCTCCACGTCAGCCACGATGGCGGTGACCGGCATTTGGAGCCGGAGCCGATCAAGGAGCTTCTCAACAGGAGCTTCCATCTTGGTCATGACGGCTTCGTAGAACGCCCGGAAGTCGGCGGCTTTCAGCCGCTCCGGAGGGGCTGCGTCTGCCACGGCGGAGAAGCGGATGTTGTCCGGCTTGGCGTCTGAGCCGATGTAGCCGAGCCATTCCTCCGAGACGACGACGGTTAGGAGGATGTCGGGTTTTCTTGAGGAGAGGAACTTGCAGAGGTTCATCATGGGGTTGATGTGGCCTCGGCCGGGGAAAGGAATAGCCACCACGTGGCAGGCGGCTGTTGGTTCGATGCCGGAGGCGTTCATGTTTGCGGAAAAAAAGATAATTGTTTTGCTGTTTGGGAAAGATTTTGAGCGAAATTGTGTTTTATGGAGATTGTGGATGGAAGAATTTGGAGAGCATTGAGAAATTGGAATAGTCTACAGGGTTTTTTTTTTTTTTTTAATTGAATTGATAATTCTCTCGAAAGCTTGCCAACTACTACGCCTTCTCTCTCATCATCATCATATAAAAAATGTTAAAACGGTCGAAGATGGCTGCGTTTTTCTTATTATTGTATTGTCCTATTCAAATCAAACTTACGATAATTCAATAAGACACATATTTTGATGCTGGCGTTGTGGTTTTAAATATTAAATAAACCATTAAAAATAGCTTTCGACTTGTTTGTAAATTCGAAATGTGTATAGTTTATATAGCCATGAATTAAATTGCTAAAAGGTCAATTCAGTAATTTAGGGGACCTATAGAACTGAAATGGATTCCCTACTATTAAAACTCTTTCTAATTTAATTATTGATTTAGACACCTTAAAAAAGTAAGAGTTTGGACAACAATTAAATAAAAAAGTTTACAAAGGCATCGAACCAAACCTAAAAAGGAAAAAAATGAACGCTAACTAACAGCGGGAATTCCATGACGAATCCAACATTAGAGGTTTAATTATAATGAGAACTGACTAATGAGTAATGTACAGCATATTTTTCCTTATACTTAATAGCCATCGCATTGAGTTAAGGGATAAATTTGAAAAAAGGGTTAAAAGAAAATTGAAATTAAGTAAATGGTCTTTTTTTTTGTTTTATAAAAAAAAGTTTTTTTTGAGCATTGAAGCTGTCACAGTTTTTTTTTTAAAAAAAAAAAGAAAAAGGATTATATCGAAGAGAGGAACCTAACCATGGTGAAAACAAAAAAAATAAGAACTGTTTTGATGCCCAAAAAACTAGTTTTTTAATGCTAAAAAAAAAAAATCATTGACCGAATTAAGTTTTTTAAAAAAGTCATTTTTTAAAATCCCCATTGTTAAGTCTTTAATGAACACGTCAAGATTATTTTCTCAATTGCTCTTCGACACATCACCTTAACTTCTCTCGCTCCTCCTGATTTCTTTCCTTTCTCCATTTTCAGGATCCGTAAACTTCTGCACCAGATCAGAAATCTCCTCTCTTGTCACCACCCTTCCCATATCTTTCACTTCCTTCACCCTCATTCCAACCTTCCAATCTTCTACAATTTGCTTCCCATTGGGAACTTGATCAAAAAATATGGGGAAAGTCAACACTGGAATACCAGCGAAGACACCTTCTAAAGTGGAATTCCACTCACAATGAGTCCAAAACC
>CAMOHE010049592.1:7910-18193 GCA_946598075.1 Artocarpus hirsutus | reverse complement strand
TATTGTCCTATTCAAATCAAACTTACGATAATTCAATAAGACACATATTTTGATGCTGGCGTTGTGGTTTTAAATATTAAATAAACCATTAAAAATAGCTTTCGACTTGTTTGTAAATTCGAAATGTGTATAGTTTATATAGCCATGAATTAAATTGCTAAAAGGTCAATTCAGTAATTTAGGGGACCTATAGAACTGAAATGCATTCCCTACTATTAAAACTCTTTCTAATTTAATTATTGATTTAGACACCTTAAAAAAGTAAGAATTTGGACAACAATTAAAAAAAAAAGTTTACAAAGTCATCGAACCAAACCAAAAAAGGAAAAAAATGAACGCTAACTAACAGCAAGAATTCCATGACGAATCCAACATTAGAGGTTTAATTATAATGAGAACTGACTAATGAGTACTTAATGTACGACATATTTTTCCTTGTACTTAAGGGCCATCACATTGAGTTAAGTCCTCAATGAACGCATCAAGATTATTTTCTCAATTGCTCTTCGACACATCACCTTAACTTCTCTCGCTCCTCCTGATTTCTTTCCTTTCTCCATTTTCAGGATCCGTAAACTTCTGCACCAGATCAGAAATCTCCTCTCTTGTTACCACCCTTCCCATATCTTTCACTTCCTTCACCCTCATTCCAACCTTCCAATCTTCTACAATTTGCTTCCCATTGGGAACTTGATCAAAAAATATGGGGAAAGTCAACACTGGAATACCAGCGAAGACACCTTCTAAAGTGGAATTCCACTCACAATGAGTCCAAAACCTGCCTATAGAACCGTGACACAACACTCTCATTGGTCACACCACGACACGACCAACCCCTTTGCCACCACTAGCATGTTTTTAGCCTTAAACTTTCTCCACGAGCCACCCCGTCAAGTATCTAACACCCGAATTTCTCACTCCACCCACTATTTCTTCCATTTGGGTGTTGGATACAGAAAGGGGACTTCCAAATGAAATGTACAAAACAGAATTTTCAGGCTGGGAATCCAACCTTTGGATGTAGTCGACTTCGGATTGACTTGTCCGAATTTTGTGTTTCATTTCATAGTATGGTATGGCAGGGCCAATTGGGTAGATGGGGAAAGGAAATTTGAGTTTTAAAGCGTCTATAACCGGTGATTCGAGCTTGTAAACGGTGTTGATTAAGACAAATTGAGCACATTCTAAGGCAAATTCCAACACCCGTTAAAAAATTTCCTTGAAAGATTGTGGGAAGCTCTCTTACACCAATTGGTGAATTTCCTGGGATGAAATTCACGTAATCTTCTTCACCAGGGTCTGCCACAAGTATAGAAAGAAAAATTTACCCAACTTGCCCGGAATGATTTAAATTCGGCATATGTGTCTAAATGATCAACTCCTTGTTAGTTACAATAGAAAATAGGAGAAGCATATTTTTTATTCATACATTTTACGACGTGTGTAATATACATTAATATATAGAGGTAACCCCTCAATGACACAGTCCTAGAATTGTTCTCCTAAAATCACACGCCATGAGATCTAGGCAATTATTGGATAGGGTAGTCTTAGTACATTAGATTGAATTGTATTGGTATAGATAGGATAAAATCTTAGCTAATTCAATCTTATGTTTGGTATTGTGTTATTAAGATATGGTCTTTTTGTAAAAATTTTTCAAATTTTGGGTCAATTTGTAATTTTATAAATCAAAGAGACAAAAATATAATCATTAAAAATATTTATGTCACATAAAAATTATACTTTGACCTTTTTAAAAAATATATATATATTTTGACCCTAAATTTTTATAATTTTTTGCAAATATGTTGTTTATAATTTTTACAATACACAAAGGTTATGTTTAATCTTATACTTTAACGAGGGATTGCCTAATCTCCTCCAAGGAAATTCAAGCATGGATTGGGATAAGCTCTTATCCAATCTATTCTTTTAAAGTTTTTATCAAACATAATTTTAAGATTTAATCTAATCCAATCATTCTTAATCTTGTGCACCAAATATGCCCTAAAAAAATTAGAAAGAATTGCACATTGCATTGTTGATAATCTCAGTAGAAAGTTAACAAAATTAAAAAGCAAAGTAAATGAAATCAGCTAACTTGTGAGCTTACCATGTGATTTTGCACTATGTTGATATCTTTGTAAATGGCCCAAAGTTAAGTTAGTCAGAGTACGTTGCACCACATGATTAAATTCGATTAATGGAGTGTCACGTGATATTGACACAAGTCGAAGGTATCAATGCAATATATATATATATATTTCTTTTTGTAATTTTTCTAACCAGACAATAAATATGAAGCTTTTATTATTATTTTTTTCGCTATATGTGTTCCTTGGAAACATCGAGGTTGTATGAGATCAAAGCAACGAATCATAGAGAACACCGAGGCCGACAGGGTCCAAAGCGCGCCCACCGGCATGTTCCTGTGGTTAGCGGCGGGGACGGCCCAAAGAAGCTCAGTATAGGCGATGACAAGGCCAACGAGCGGTCCAATCCGGTCCAACAGGTGCTCAAATGGGGCTTCCATCTTTGTCATAACAGCCTCATAGAAGCTAGGAAAGTCCTTGCCTCGAACCAGCTCAGAGGGAAGAACATTTGGTAGTGTTCTGAAGCGTATTTGGTTGTGTTTAATTAGAATCATGATCATCTGAAACGAAGCCTAACCAATTTTCCGTGACAAAAAAAGTTATAAGAAGATCATTATGATCATCTCTTTTGGCGGATAGTAGAAGTGACAGGTTCATCATGGGGTTCACATGGCCCCTGCCGGGATAAAGCCACGGTTAGAACGTGGCAAAGTGATCTGGTTTTTTGTTATTCGAGCTTGGAAAAAATCTTTTTTCTTTTTTTGGCTTGAAATTATTCTGATGGGTTTTGCTAATATTTGATTATAATATGTGCTGAAAGGTGATGAACGTGGAACTGCTAAGTGCTAAATGGTTTATAATGTTAATACACTAGTAATTGATGAGCTTGTCCCTTCTTTTTAATTGAATTGTCGTTACCTCAGTGGCAAGAGTTGGCTGTCACAGATTCTTTATTTTTATTATATTATATTTTTAGGTTGAAGCGAGTTGTCATTGATGTAAAACTTACAGCATAGCAATTAGCAATTTTGTCTTGACTACTCCTTTTTTTAAGAGCACACTATCAGCAGCATGAACGACAAAACCCAAACAAAAATGGAAAAGCAAAAAAGTACACGGAATCCAGCAACAGAAGTACAATTATTTCATGAAGTAGAAGGTCCAGATCAAAGCAAAGCGTGATAGATGAGAAACAACTTCCAAAAAAGAAAAACCATTGATCAATCACTAAGCGCAAGCAAACTTAATTGAAGTTAGCCTAATGGCCACAGCCTTGTGAGATATCCCTTATGAAATCATCAAGATTTACGTCGGATGACCCACCTTTGGCAATTGCTCGGTGACAAGCCTCTTGAAGTTCTTTCACTCTTTTTCTCATTGCTTTCCCCTCCTTGTTATCTTTGTCCATAAATCTCTTCACAAGCTCAGAGATTTCATCTCTTGTCACCAAATTCTCATCACTACTCCCCAACACCTTTTTCTTCACCCTATACCCAATCTTCCAGTCCTCCACAATCCGCCTGCTGTTTGGAACTTGGTCCCACAATATGGGGAAAGTCAGCATAGGGACCCCACCAAAAATGGCTTCCAAAACCGAATTCCACCCACAATGTGTCCAAAAGCCGCCTATAGAAGGATGGCACAACACTCTCAATTGGTCACACCAAGGCACCACAAACCCAAAATCTCCACAACCATCTTTGATCTTTGAGGCATCCCCACGCGCCACCCACAAGTAATTTATGCCACTATTCTTTATCCCGGCAATAATTTCATCCAGTTGAGCACTTGAAACGGAAAGAAAACTCCCTAATGAGATGTACAAGACAGACTTTTTGGGTTGACAATCTAGCCACTTGAGATACTCAGGACCATTATTGTTGTTGGTGTGACTAGAAGAACTTTCAAGTACGAAATGAGGGATGCTAGGTCCAATGGGGTAGACAGGGGAACGAAATTCAGCCTTCAAAGCGTCAAAGATTAGGGGTTCAAGCTCATACACTGAAGTTGACAGAAAATATTGGGCTTTAGACACCCTGAAAGCACACTCCAAGACCATTGGTAAGATTTTTTGATTAGTTTCGTCAAAAACAGTGGGAAGATCTGCCAGGCACGTTTGAGATATTCCAGGAATGTAATCTACAACTTCGTCCCCTCGCCCTTCGAACATGCACGAGCACATATTCATGATACAAAGAAAATGAAATTTCAATATTGAAACGTTAAATGGTAAAAGAAGTACTTCGTGAACGAACCAGAGATAAATTCATTCTCAAAACATTGAGAGAGTAATAGCCTAGAGAGACTTTCTATTCTTTGCTGGACTGCTTTGGTATGAGTAAGATTACGTGAACAGATTTCAAGCCCTGTTTCTTCTTAGCATTATCACAAGACACAAACCATTTTCCTAATATATACTTGCATACTCTTCAAATGCAACACAAGTAACTAGCTATTGCTTAATTTTGATCAATACGTTTCCTAAAAAAAAAGTCAAGAAATTGCCCATAGGCCGCAATCTACATAAATATTAGTAAGGTAACAGATGGGGCTCACCTGAGAGGTCGACCGGGAAATGCCCGTTTTGTTCCAGAAGCTCAAAATGGTGGAACACCGAGAACACAGAGGCAGACATAGGCCAAAGCGAAGCCACCGGAATATTCCTCCGATTCCCGACAAGTGTCATCCATACCAGGTGGCTGTCGGCTATGACGGCGCTCACCGGCGTCTCAAGCCGATCGAGGAGCTCCTCGAAGGGAGCTTCCAGCCTGGTACGGACCGCTTGGAGGAAGCCAGTGAGGTCCTTGGCGCGACCGTGCTCGGAGGGTATGACGTTGGGGAGTGTGCCGAATCGGATCTGATCTGGCTTCGGCTCCGAGCCTATTAAACCGAGCCATTCCTCTGTGACGACGAAAGTGACGAGGATGTCGGGCTTCCGAGAAACTAGCGACTTGCATATGTTCATCATGGGGTTGATGTGGCCCCTGCCTGGATAAGGCATTGCCACCACGTGGCACACGGTGGTCGGCGGTTCTGCTTTCTGGCAAAACATTTTCAGGCGGATGGCTCTGTTAGCAAGTGGGGACTGCTTGATGGTAATAATATAAAATAAGCGCTAGCATGGAAAGAGTGAAATATCGGGAACTTTAAAAGTGTAAATTGCTTGAGTAGTCCTTTAACTTTTTATAAAAGAAAAATTTATTCTTTAGTTTTTTATTTTTGATTTATCAACCCTTAAGTCCGTGCAATAATGTAATACTTTTCAAGTTGTCAATTAATAAAAGGTCCCAGTATTCAAACCAGTAGTGGACGTGTTCAATTATTATTATGATGTTTAGAAGAGTAGTTTAAATCATCGTTTTAGATTTAAGAAGTATAGTATGTGAGACTTTTATATTGTAGCTTTTTACTGTAACATATGAGAGCTTTATATTATTTACAGTTCAAACCATTAATTTGAATTACTCTTTTAAACACTTTATATAAATGGTCAAAATCATATTTTCTTGCAAATCTTGACAAGTAAAAAACTAATTTATATCAAAAGTTACGTTTTTAGTATCTAACAAAAAAAATCTCCATTAATAAATTTAAGAAGATTTCTTAATTTTTCTTCATCGGCTTGTAGTTGTATCTTAGTGGTAATTTCGAATTGAGTTTAGGAAGCAAAGTGTAAGTTTAAATCCATCACCCCAATTTAAGAAAAAAATAATACACAAATAAAATAGATAATGTTTCAAATTAATTCCAAAAATATGGTTATAGCATAGCCTAAAAGTAAAAACATACCCAATTCCACTTAGATGCGATGTTGATGCTCTTGAACAAATCAACACACATGCGACTGCGCATAGTGGTCGGACTGCCTTCTCAACCTCTGCGTGTCTTGTATTTTGCAAAAAGAGGGAACGCCTTGGAGTCAAAGGAGCACCAATATGGTACCTGTCAATTGCTTCTCGATACTTAAGTCAGGTACCTTTTTGGTATAAATAAAGGTAGATAGTAGGGAAGAGAGTTTACTTACCTTAAGAGTAAAGTTAAGACTTCTATTTATAGTCCATGATGTGGATCGGGTGTGAAGTGGGTTTGTCTATGACCCTGGTGTTTAATAGTGCAATATTTAAGTGGTAGGCGACAAGTATTATGATTTTTATGTATGGACGGTTGCCCACAACAAGGCTGAAGCTATACCACATGGTGTCTTTTGGGCGTAGTTTGTTCTGTCAAGTGAGAGTATGGTTGTGTCCTGGTGACGTTGGCATGGTTGGACGCCGACCAAACTAGAACAACTTCGTTGACTGTCTTTATGGGCAAGCTGGTTGGTGGATTTCGTGGTGCGCTTGACCAACGACAAAGGTGGTTGACGTGGCCTTCATATGCTGCTGCATGAACAAAATCACCTCAAGGAAGGGGGATCTGCTTGGCGTGTCCTCCCGAGGAAGTGGTTGGCGAGCCATTCAAGAAGGCGAGCCCCACAACGGATTAAGACTTCGAATTCTCATGCCCCTCAAGTTCAAAAATTCATTTCAAAAATTCCTTTAAAAAAATTGTGAATAAAAAAGTTCTTAATTAGTTTGTCATTGAATATATAAATGCAAAAATGTTGGGTCTAAGTTTTACTGAAATCAATTCCTACACTAGGAATTATGTTAATGTTAGTCACTCTCTGCTCCACAATGGTTTTGATCAGTTAAGTGATTGAGCGGTCACCAACGGTTTCTAGAAGCATAATTAAGAAGAGCATGTTTGGAATGACTTAAAAAAAGCTAGAATGACTAAAAAAAAAAACATGCTTTTGACTTATTTATTTCAAAAGTTTTTGTTTGACATGTTTAGATAGACGTTGAAAAAGTGTTTTTGGTTTTTGTAAGTACTTTTAAGAGAAGCTATCCATGTAATGGTTACAAAAAAAGGCTTATGCAAAGTCTTTTATTTCCATTTTTGACCTTTGATTTTAAAAATAACAAGTTGAAAATTCTATTTATATTCTTCAACTATACTACTTTTAATACGAATATGAATTTTTGACTTATTTAACCAAACATATTCAAAAGTTTTTCTAAAATAAAAAAAAAGTATTTATTCATATACTATTTAAACACTAATTAAAAAGCTATAACTTATGTTTTATATTTATTTTATTAGGGCTTTACAAATGCCCTAAATTAAAGAATTAGATTGATATATGTCCAAAAAAAAAAAAAACTATTTGTAGAGAATGCCACGACCCAATCATCACATTACATTTAGAATTCTAAATATGCCCTCAATATATCTTTCAACAAAAAAAAAAGAAAAAAACAAAAAAGGCTAATCTATAAACACGCTCCTCTGTCAATAGCTTGCACCACGATTGGAGAGTTCGTTGTCTCCATTGAGTCACGGCGGTGCTAAGATCGGATCTGATCTGGTCGTGACGACTGGTTTCACACGACGCATGGTGGCTCCGACAAAAGAAAGGAGGGAGGGGGGGAAGGGAGCAACAGAGCTCTTGAAGGCGGTTCCTAAAGTCCCTGTGTCATCACGCGGCTCCTAAAGGCGACTCCCAAAGTCACCTTACGCATTGCGCTACTCCCAAAGGCAGCTTCGGTTGGTTTGTGCTCATTGCTTATATCTCCCGAAGACGGTTCCTGAAGTCATTGCGCGGCCCCCGAAGGCGGCTTCAGCTGGTTCGTGCTCATCACCCGACTTGAGAAGTCGGCCATGGCTGGTCTAGTGGCTCCGAAAGTCGGCCGTGGTTGTCGCACGGCTCTTGATGGACTAGCTAGCATCGATTTTCGATGGCATCGAAAGCGCCAGTGTTAACTCATAGAGATGAAAGAAAGGGGTGGCTAGAGGAAGGAGGGAAGAAAGAGGGGAAAGTAAGGGAGAGAAAATATTAGCATACATTTGTCTTTTTAATTTAGTTTTTAATTTGCCATGTAGCATTTTATCAAATAGTTTTGTTAGGCGTTGCATAAATCAATCCACACCTAAAACAAAATCACATCCAACATAATTATATTTATTTATTTATTATTGCTTAAAAGTAAAAACATCAGCTATCCTAGACGGGTCTTAAACACTAAGCTGAAGGAGAAATTTGATAGGCTTATTGATAGGCATTGAGCAATTTTCTAAAGGCTAACATTATCTAGTGTAATGGAAATAATACACCCACGCAAGCCAAATTCTTCAATGATAGTTTATGGTTAATAAGTCCAAATTCATTTTGCAAAATCCATTGAGAGACTAAATAATATGTAACTATACTTATATAATCTTGTTTAGCCCTATAACTCCAAATATTAGATGTTAATGCGATTGAAAAGCTGGAGGAACTCATTTTCATTTTTAATTCAATGCGCTTAATGATATGCTATCATATCATTCCTAGTAGTATTTCTAGAAACTTTTTAAAATTGAGGACAATATGCTCTTTGAATATGTTGCTCATAGAAAGGGCTCTCACTAATGTTAATAGGTTAATCGATAGCAGCAATAAAACAACATAAAGATTCCCTAATAATAGTTGGATCATCAAATCATATATTTATTGAACCATCTGCATTGAATGCAAGCTGAGTTTGCGTAGGCTTCTTCCCTTGTTGATTTTTTTAGCACATTTCTCACCACGAGTAGTTAAGTGTCTAGTTCCACTTGTTGAATTTGCAGACAAAACTTTTTTGCAAAATTTACAAATTGCAACAGTTACTTTTTTATCATTCTTGTCCAATTACTCTCTTCTATATCGAAGAATTGCCAGCAACATGCACGTTTTTCCTAGTTTTTATTGCTGTAGTTGAACCCTCTGGGGGTTGTTATTGCATTTCATTTACTTCGTCACCTTTTTCTGTACAGAAAATATGTACTTCTTCGATATTTTGGTCATCCATTCCATAATAGTCATTACCATCAAGATTTTACCTATACATATTTGGGTCCATTTTCCAATCCTACAAGAATAATAATGATATTATTCTATAATCAAAACTATAAGCATCATAAATTTGATAAAAAAAATTGATAACTTATAATTGTAAATTGTAATCATACCTTGATAGTGGATATTGAAACTTAAAAATTGTAGTAGAAAATTATTTGTCTTTTTTCAACCAAAAAAAAATAGTTTCACCAATTGAGAGGTTTTTTTTAGGAACTAATTGAGAGAGTTGTAGAATTAGAATGAAGAAAAATTGTAGATTGAAGAATGAAGAGAAATTGGAGGTTGAAGAACAGATTGAGAGTTGGGTGAAAATGGGTGATGGAATAGGGTATTTATAGAGCGATAAATTCAGAAAAGAAAAGACACAAATATGACCGTTTTACAATCACCAATTCACCACCAACGGTGGGATAAGCCAAATTTACGTTACGTTGATTACAAATTTATAACGGCTACATCATCAGCATTTCAGTAATCAGCATATCGCCGTTTGACAACGGCCTGATGACCGTTTGGGCTGGGGCCTTTTTCTTTGAAGTGAAGCTAGCATTTGGACCTTTTTCCCTCCTTGAATGCACCGTTTGTACTTCACAATTTCGACCATTAGTGTTTTTTTTTTTTTTTTTTTTTTTCCGAATTTTACTTTTAAAAAAGTGATTAACTCTGCAAGTTTGTAAATATTATTATATCTATAATAGACTAGGCTTGGCCGGGCTCTGGCTTGGCCCGTTTGTGTCAACCTATGAAGCCGGGGCCGGGCAGCCCCACCGGCCTAGAAGTGAGGCCCAGCCTAGCACTGTATGTGGGGCCTGGCCCTGGCCCGTATGGAAGTGGGCCGGGCCGGGGTAAAAATTGGGCTTCGGGCAGGACCAGGTGACAACACTATTGGTGGCTTTGAAACTGTTTATCAAATTAGAGTGATATTTTAATTCAATAAATATAATTGGGTCAATTGTCTCATTAACCTATATTTTATTAGATAAATTGTAGCTAGTAAGTTACTTTTAAATCTTTATAATTGTAAAAATATATTTACAATAATTGATAATAAATGGCATTTTAAGTTTTAAACAGAATATTTGTAACAGTAAAAAATGATTTTATTGACTAAAAAAATAGATAATATGTAAATAAAAAATTAGTAAATATTAAAAAAAAAAGTATATAAACCTAGAATTTTGGGTCATGATGGGGTAAATTTAGGATTTGCCCATCTCATATTTTTCAAATTTGATAGGGGTAAATACAGAATGTATCGGATA
>CAMOHE010049588.1:0-68815 GCA_946598075.1 Artocarpus hirsutus | reverse complement strand
GTCACGAGACCTCATGAGCATTTGGGTCACCGCTCCTGTGACCATTTTTTTAATTTTACTTTTTTGAAAAATAAAATAAAACAACTGATGATTAGATTGTCATCTATATCTTGCATAAGTGTTCAGAAAATGAAATGGCTCATCTGCTTTCTCAATTTGGTTTAATCTTTCAAATTCTGTTAATCGTCGGTTTTTGTTTTTGGGAGCTAAAACAAATATTTTTCAACTTTACTGGTAGATCTTATAATTTTAGCTATTAAATTAATTTTTTAATAGTTTAAATTGTGACTGTATATATTAAAAATTTACAAAATGTAACATAAAATTATTTTGAGTCAAATCTGACGATTGAAAAGTTAATCCAACAAAAATAACAAGAGCTATTGGTAGGATCAAAATGCATGCATGTTGTATAATAAGTTTGGTTTTTCTTTTAATGTGTCTTTTTCTCTGAGAATTAAAAACGTGTACCATCTAAAAAGGACACGGATTCCATTTCCTTCAGTTATGCCATATGCCAAATCACTACCTTTAATTTCCATCTCGATACAATTTTTTTAATTCAATCTCGATACAATTTTTTTAAAGAATTCTAATTTACACCGTTGGTTTAGCTATACCCTATTACCTCTTCTTATTTTCTTGCATCTATTGTTCAAATCTTAAAAATCAAATATATATAAAAATATTGTGACACAATAATCAATATCATGTATTGTTTATAAAATTTTTAATATTTATTATACTACCAATTTTTGTTTAAAATTTTGAGTTTTAACTTAAACTGTTCAAGAGAAGTTCACGCTTCGTCCTGCTCCCCGCATATTTGCCGCCACACAAGGCTATTGCTAGGTGCCTAGGTGCCCCCGCCAACAACCAAACTTGTGAGTGTTTGCATGCCACGCCCCTAGTTTGTGCCTTTGCGCCTCGAGCTAGCTAGCTTGCATCATGCAAACTTGAACAATTGCGAGGAGTTGACGTTAAGAGGTGTTTGATATGCAGTAATCTTGAAGATAGGAGTAGGAATTTATAAGATTTTCATGTTTGATACAATAATTATTATTTTTAGATTCCTAGAAAACTCAATCTTATGAGATTCATTTTACCTCATTTTGAGGTAATTTGAATCTCACCCAGCATAGTGATATTCATATTATTAAGAATCTCAAGATCATGGGTATCTCACATTTTCTTTCATGATGATGATAAATAAATAAATTAGTAATCTAAAATACTATTAAATAACTATAATATTATAATAAAATATTATTATTTTATGTTAATATTAATATAAAATAATAATGTATTATTAAGAATTATATTTTTGTTAATATTTATACTCATATCAATATATTATATATTATATATACAATATATTTATATAATTATATATTATTATTAAATAATTAATAGTAATACTATATTTATTATTACAGATTAGTATTATTATAAAATATAAATATAAAATATTATATTAATATAAATAATAATTTAATAATAAAGATAATAATAATATTTAAAATAATAATGAAAATATAATAATATAATATTAATATGAATAGTATAATATTAATATTAAATTATGTAATATAATAATATTAGTAACAATAATAAATATAATACAATATAATAACTATTTATAATATTATCATAAGTTAATATTATTATTAAATGTTTACATTAATATAAAATAATAATCTCTTATTAAGAATTATATGTTTATTATTCATATTCATATTAATATATTATTAAATTATAACAATATTAAATAATAATAATACAATTATGATCATAAATTAATATTTTTATATACTATAAATAAATATAAATATTATGTTAAAATAAGATGATAATTTGATAACAACGATAATAGGTTTAATATTAATACTAATATGTTATTTTAATATATTAATATTAATAATATAAAATAATAATATTTTTATATTGAACAATAATAACATATTAATATAAATAATTATTTGATAATAATAATAAATACAATAATAATAATAATATTATTATTATTAATGATGATGATGATGATAACAATAGCAATATCATATTAGTAATATAATTATTTTGTTGTGAGTGTAATTATCTTTTTAAAATGATGAATATAAACATTGTATTAATATATAATTGTTAATGAAAATGCTTTTTAAAAGATAATCCAATAATTTGTTTTTGTCAATTATACAAGATTTTCATGTACAACTAAATATAGTAATATATTATTCTTAGAAATCTAAAAGAAAAATTTTATGTACAACCAAACGTGATAATATTGGTTTTCTAAGAATCATATTGCTTACTATTACTTTTCTGGGAATGTGATTTCTATTGATTGTTGCATGCCAAACGCCCCTAAAGGTGTATTTGGTTCGTAGATTCATGTGAGTTTGAACCTTTGAGTTTGATACAAACTAGTGTTTAGATATGCATTTTTTAGGGAAGTCTAGATGCGCATTTGGTTGAGGTGCTTTTGAACTTGATGTGGTGTTTGAACATCTAGTTTTTTAGAACCTACTCTTCCCCATCTTTAAATTCACATGGTTTGAACCTATTTACTATAGAAAAATTATGGCTTTCCTTAGTTATGATTTGCTTATAATTCTCACACACTATTCAAACATCAGTTCTCAAATATGAAGTTTTATTTTTTGTTTAAACATTGCATTTCCAAATTGCAGTTTGAATCTTAGTTTAAACCATATAGGTTCATAATTTAATTTCAATATAAATCACAAGGATCAAAACCATACTAATTCAAACCCACAAACTAAATAGACTAAAAGATTGAAGTACTTTGAGCTTCATTTGAAAGACTTTTTTTGGGGGATAAATATGATGTATTTGTTAATTTAAAGAAATTAATAAAAGTAAGTAAAAAAGAATTAGAACTTTATTTTGTAGCCACTGAAATCTAATTAAAATGCCATAGTTTCGGTTTAAATTTATTGACGTATTTTTATCAAATGTTATCGGATAATCTTCGTGAACTTTTTGAATTTGATTTGATCATGCGTTCTCTGGAACAAAAGTACATTATCTTGAATTGAATGATACATGTTTAGTAGGATTGACGGAAAACGTCAAGGAAAAAAGGGATCACTTCTTTTCTTTTTGCCATTTTCCATTCCTTTTGTGTGTGTGTTTATTTGATTTAATTGTAGATAATCACTATTAAATCCAACCACCTCTTTTCTTAATTTGTAGACTTCTTTTCTTTTCTTTTGGCCCCTCAGATATTGACATTACGTAGGTGGGTTATTGTTTTCATATATTCTTAATTGTAGATAATCACTATTGAACCCAACCACTTTCAGACTGTGACCCCAAAAATTCGTTCATCAAATGGACCACCTTGAGTTGGTTATGTCATCAATTCAAGTGGCTAAAGAGTACCAAATACCTTCTTTCACCATGCATCATACAACATCTGATTTCAAATAGTTGCTCCTCCTCTCTACTCCCACCTGAATGGCCAAAAAAACGCCAGAGAGAGAGAAAGCGATATGGAGTCCACGTACAAATTATAGAAAGGAATCCAACACAAAAAAAAGAATAAATAAACTTGAAGAATAATTGTGGTCATATAGAAAACTAATTGAATCAAAAGGGTATTTCTCAAAGCAAATCCAACATATCCCTTAAGGATCCGCATATTGTAAAAAAAAACCTCAAAAAAAGGGACCCCATTTCATATACATATATATACATATATATATATATATATATAATATTTATAACCTCATGCTTTGTAGAATACAAGATAAATATAGATAGAAGATCCGCCACTTTGATGCCCAAATCACCACACCCCCCCACTGTTCCAATACCCCTTCTCTCTCTCTCAGCTTTGCTTTGTTTTGCCTTTTCTTTTTGGAGTGGGAGTGCGATTGGAGACTGATATCTTTTTTCAATTTTTCTTTTGTGTTCCACAAGCTTCTTTTTCTTCTGCCTCAGCTTCCACCACCGCCGCGTTTGTTCCGTGTGCCTAAGAAGTTCTAAGAGCATACCTTTGTTGTTCAGTACTTGACTAAGTAATATTCTCCTAATAGGGAGTCCAAAAAGGTAGGATATATATATATATATATATATATATATATTATATGTGTTTTGGTCCTGCTAATAGATTGTATTATTTTAATAGTCTATTCTACTCTTGTACAGGTCAAAAATTTAAAAATTTACGTCATGTGACGCATAATTGTTATTAGTCATATATCATATCGTTGAAAAAACAGGCTAGGGCCAAAATAATTGTTGTACTATAAGTTTTACCTAACAACAATAAAAAAGTTTGTGTAAAATTCTATACACGTGTTTAAATCTCGCTTGAGATATTTAGGAGGAAAAAAAAAAACAAAAACGAGAAACTTCATTAAAAGATTGATGTTGATATTATTAATTACTAATTAAGGATACACGTTTATTGGGTCTTTGGATTTGATCGGCAGATTTTGTGGAATCGTCTGATTATTTTTTTTCAAGGGTTGGGTTGAAGAATATAATCTTCTTGTTATATTGTGATTAATATTCTCAATTACCTCATTCTGTGATGTCACCCTTTGATATTTGTTTGTGGTTTATTACGTGATTCACGTTATGCTTGTGAACGGACGAGGATGCTTAACAAAGTAGGTATGACCAGAAGTACTCTAGAACTATTAAACTAAAATTCTGTTCTGAGAATTTACAGGTTATAATAATAATTCAGTATTGGATTGCAATTCCAAAGATGTTAAATGAGTAATTATATAACATTGACCAATAATTTATAAAGCGAATTGAAGAAATTAAACCAGATAAAAATTTGCTTTTAATTAATATTGCCAGTTCCTAGTTTTTTTTTTTCACTTTTTCTGAGGGGATGGAATGTTAGGTACTTTATTGTATAATTAGGACTGATATAGTAATTAGTTCTTCATTTTCAATTAAAAAAGTTCTTTATTTAATAATAAAATTATTAAAGAGATCTATTTTTAAGATTGCTTTGCATTTAAGGCTTTTATACATTAATTTCTGAACCAGGACTCTCCATTTTTTATGTTCTTTTTTAGCAGTGGAGCCAGAATTTTTTTTATTTTTAATAGAGGCATTATAAAAAAAATACATATAGTACTTTCATCAAATAGATGTATAGTTATATGTTTTTATGACTGTAATTTTTCTTGAAAAATAAAGGGCACAACACCATATTTCAAGCATTAAGTAGGGGTATCACTATTTTTTTAATAGAATAAAGGTAATCCTAAATTTTTAAGAAAGTTATAGGGTAAAAATATAATTTTCAAAAATTTAATGGGGCACGTGATCATACGTACCTCTGCTGGTGCTTATTAGGAATTAAAGAGGGTAAAAACAAAAAGACAAAAAAAAAATTACATGTTATGTCATATTTTTAAAAGTTGTATTTATTTGTGCTATATTTATCATTCATATTACATATTAAATTATGCCATGAATAAATATATATGGTATTTATAAAAAATAAATCTTAAAAGATGACGTTTATCAAAATTCTCCGAGGAAAAAAGTCCATGTACAATGTACTAACGGCATTTTCTTTGGGCTAGGAAATCGACTACCCTCTTTTTGAAAAAAGTTCTACAATTTTGCTGGATCGATCCAGTAAACTAAGCTGATCAAATATTTGTTTGATGAAAAATATTTATTCTTTTCAATAGATAAAATAGAGGAAAGTCTTCTATTTGGGTACACAAAAATACCTCATTGGAAGTACGTGGTTCCTGTTACGCGAGTTGGTATCTAAAAATCTAAAAGTTGAAATAAAAGTTTCAATCCTTTATATTATTATATGTATTATTTCTGTTAAACTAAGATTTATGTTTTTTTTTATAATTTTTATGTGAAATGATAGTACAAAGCTATGCGCATAGTGACAAATCTATTTTTCATACATATATATAGCATTAAATAAAGATAGCGTGGAAAACGCAAGTTAAAGAAAAGAAAAGTTATTCACTGAATGCCATATGGATAAAGGGTTTTCCAGAGATGTTGTTGTTGCATTGGATCCTTTGGATCATTATGCATGTTCACACTTTATTACAATTAATAACAAATTAATCAAAGACATTCCACACTTGATTCTAATTTTACAATCGTTGATTAAGACTTGAGTGGAATATTTGTCATAATATATACACATTAAAAGCAAAGAAAATAGTAATTAATTTGACAAAGGCAAAGAAGCCAAGAAAGGACCAAAAACATCTTTTGTAATTTAGGCTGGCAAAATCTCTCTTAAAGTGCCACTTCCAACTTTATACAGAAAAAAAGTCCCACTTCCAATAGCAAAAAATAAAATCTAATTAACAAAACTAATAGTAAGACAAGCATTTTGAGCTTGTCTGTAAGTCTTATTATTTTAACTGTTATATTATTTCTCTAAAAAAAGCTTATTAGATTTTTTTAACGGTCTAATTATTATTGAAAATAATTATATGTCACATATTGTAAAATTTTAACATAAAAAATAACAAAATAAATTGTTAAAAAATTAATTTAATGTTAAAAATAATAATACCTCCTAATATGATCAAAAAACACGTCAGAGCTCACAATAATTAAAATAAAATAAAACAAAACAAAATAAAAGAAAGGTGTGAGCCATTATCGTGTTTTTCATTTACTTTATGGTACGTCCATATGGAAGAAGGAAGGGAAGGGATTGTCAATCAGTGACCGCACTATCACCACCAATTGGAACATATTCCTCTCTCCTGTCGCCGCCAAAGCCAAAGCCTATCAATCCTACGTGGGCGTGTTTTCTACGCGCTGACTCTCTTTTTTAGTAGGGCCCTCTATTTCTTTCACAATAAACATCTCCCATGCATGTCCAACACAAAGCTACCCCGTGGGTCCCACAAATGTGGGTCCACCCCTTGAGGTTTTAGCCCCCGAGGGCCACACTCAATGAGATTTCTATTCACCTTTTACTTGATGCCCTAGGGCCTTTTTGTAATTTTGCAAACTTTTTTTGTTTTTTTAATAAGTGCGAACCGAACATTTCTGCGGTATTCTGGAACAACAAGTCGACGGTGCTCTCAGAAAGTTCATGTATTTCTTTGTAAACGAAGAGACAGTTAAAAGTAAAGTTCAGTGGTCACGTATTTCTTTGGCAAGTCCTTTTGAGAATGGTTCTATAAGTTGGCCTTTTTCTTAATTGAATTTTGTGCAATATATGTAGCTATGGCGCTGCGCGAAAATAAATTTTAGCCGATTTTTTTTCGAACTGCTCTAGATATAACGACAACATTTCATTGCTAAGATCTTACCAAAAAAATGTTAGTGGCGAATAGCTAAAAATTATGTCGCTAATGTCATTTCTTGTAGTGAAAAAATTAATCGTTTTTGTGCCAATTTTGTAAAGGACTAAATAAATAATTTATCTATTATAAATCAATATTACACCTTTCTTAAGATTGTTTATAGAAAATATATTTTATGTTATATATGTATTTATATATAGATATATATATATATATAGAGAGAGAGAGAGAGAGAGAGAGAGAGAGAGAGAGAAATCATGCATGCGTCAACGGTTTTTGTTATTTCTTATTAATGTTAATGCTCCAAAATTTTTATAAAAAATAGTAACAAATTATTGCAAAGTTTTTCATTGTTGTTGTTGTTTTTCTTTTTTTCTTATAGATGCTATATTATACTTTGCACATGCTTGGTTTACAAGAACAAATAGAATCCTTACAGTTGTTATTAACTAACTACAACGCTAAGTCATTTCACACGAGAAATCGAACCTCTTTGTTTACGCAAATAATGAAGGAAAAAAAAAGACAGAAAAAAAAAGACAAAATTTTCTATAAGAATCTTCCTCAATATTGGTTTATGCTGATTCATCAGCAACAAAATGTCAACATACCATAGGCAGGCAAAAGGAAAAAAAAAGAAGATGTAGAAACCGTATACATACATACATACATATATATATAGATATATATATAGATATATGTAGGATTGTTAATGAGAAAAAAACAAAGAAAAAAGATGAAAAATTTTCTAAGAATCTTTCTTGATGTAGGGTCATCAGCAACAAAATGTCCAAGTAAAAAAAATTACAGAGCTTCATTATCAAATTACTGTAGGTAATTAATTTATAATTTGAAATTCTCTTGTATGAAAGCTTCATAATTATTGTCAACTACACATTCAAGAGTATCAAATCAAGTTATAAAAGTTTGTTTTTCTTTTCGATGAAGATATAGTGAAGTGGAACACAGGTCAAGCAAAGTCTCTTGTTGCTATAAGCTATATAGCTTTTTCTTTTCTTTTATTTTTCTTTTTCTTTTAAGGGAGCTAAGCTAGCTTTTTTGCTTTTGCCAGATAAGGAACCGTTAAGAAAAATGCAAATAAATATTTTTCCATAACCGGAGAGAGCTGGCTTTAGTACTCTAAGTATATCTGCTAGGTGAGCTCAAAGTTGTTAATCATAGCTCTTTTATTAAAGGCTTTTTTTTTTAAATGGGGGCCTTTGTAAAGTTTGGTGGTGGGTCGTATTCGCAGCTTTTGTGGGGTCCTAATATATAGGGGGGGTTAATTTGTGGGGAGACATTGCTTTGGAACTTTAACGCCAATGTGCGATGCATTTGTCGTTTTTCAGTTGAAAAAGCCTTTTGAGATGTGTAGTGTTTGAAACCAAGGTCTGTTGTCTTATTTGTTTGTCCTTTTAACTGTCTTCATAGTTAAATTTTGATATTTAAGTGAATTATAAAATTACTTTTAATATTCAGGGCTTTTAATATTCAAGTCTTATTGTACATGTTTAGGTTGAGATAATAGAAAAAAAAAAAAGAGATGAGACAACAGATCTTCGCTCGTTATTAGAGTGTTTAGTATGGTGGTTAAAACCATTGATTAGAACTGTTTTTACTGTAATATGTGAAAATTTTATACTATAGCAACTTTTTCTTTTTACTGTAGCATATAAGGGTTTGTTTGACACACTATATTGTATTGTATTTTCTATATAATATATAATATAATATATTATAATACAATATAATATAATATAATACAGTGTACCAAACATGTCCTAAGACTTTTATACTATTTGTAACTGAGATAATGGTTAAGACCGTGCCTATTAAACAAGCTAGTGTTTGATAATGTTTCAAAATATTGCGTTTGCATTTAATGGATTGCACTGATTAGTCTCTCTAGCTATCATAGCCATTTTTCAGTGTTTTTTTTATATTTATTATTTTGTCGACCCACCAAAGATTGAAAGACAAATATCGTTGGGACAAAAGGAAAACGATAAATTATATCGTTTTCACTTTATAAAAGTTCTGAGAATAATTTTTTTCTTTGCTTCTTTTGAACATGGGCATACGTACTAATAGTCCCATTTCCTGTACTCGCATTTATAACACAATTTTTTTTTTTTTGAAGGAACACTCGTAACACATTAAAAACATATGAAATTTAACTTAGATACTAAAAAGATGTTTGGTTGTTTGAACCAACAAATAATAAAAAATTTTCATATACTACACTAAAAAGCAAAGAATTGTTACAATATAAATTCTTACTTGTTACAGTATTTTTAATCAATATTAGTTCTAACTATTGATTATAACTATAATTCTTAAACATTTTATAATTTTCAAACACTACGTAAAATTTGAAACTTCTTAATGGTTTAAGGCTGCTCTATTTTCATGCATGCATGGGTACTAAGAATATTTTGACGTGCCCCCGGCCACATATCAGTCGGCAATTTCGAGAACTTTTTCCCAATTAGTCACTTACTTTCATTTTTTGTTTCTTTGCCCAACAATATTAAGGTACGAGGTTAGTCTTCAATGCCATAATAGAAAGTAGATTTCATAAAATATGTCATAGAGCACTGGCATTTGTCCGACGGGTTCTGACCCATCAGAAACAATTAGGTGGTCTTTACATGGGCCGCACTTTTGTTTCTGAGATAGGGTCAGAACCCATCAGTGGATTACCATTTTTATATATTATAAATAATATTTTCTTTTCAATATTAGTTGTCGTGTTAAATGCTATTCGTGTCTTTAGGAGAGTTTGTTTGAAAATCTAAATTCGAACTAAAATTTGAACCAAAAATACTATACACTTTGAATTTACCAAAGAAAACACAGCAACATAATTGATCTTAAGCAAGACATTTCTCCTATGTATCTTGACTTCTGGGGTTAAGGGATTTGCATGAGAATTTGGTCCCTCTGAATCTACATGATGATGCAATATATACCAGTACTTCCTTTGTGTATTAGAGAGGGGATATTATATGTGAGCTCACTAGATTTTCAAAAGCCACCGATCAAGATCAGAGAAGAATTTAGCGCCCCGAATCAAAGGCCCCCCCCCAAAAAAAAATCCTCCTCATAAAAAAGCAAATTGTTATTGTTATATAACTTATAACAAAGAGACTTGAATTAGAAGCTTCAAAGAGATTTAAAGTGTACATCTCTGACGCGTGTCAGACTTGTCTGTCATGTATGTGCCAATAATAATAATAATAATAACAACATCATGAATGATGATGATTGAATCATCCCCCATGCACACACGCAAAGATAAAAAGCCCATAATCATCACCACCAAAAGCCCCCGCTCTCTATTTCATTACTTCTCTTCTATAATTCAACACCAAAGTATAGTTAAGGGACAAGCTTTCTTTTCCCTTTGCCAAATATTTTCAATTCTTTCAAAGCTTTTTCCTAATTCTCCTTTTTCCAACAAGCGATGATCGTCCCCGTTACCTCTCCTCAGAACAACCCTAACCCGAAATCCGAAAGCAACAATCGCCACAACAACAACAATAATACTAATTCTACTACTGCTGTTGCTAACATCGTCGGCTTTCAAAGCCCGACTCATATTCCGAACCTTTGCTACGAACCAACATCGGTTCTCGACCTCCGCCAGAGCCCGAGCCCGGTGGGAGGAGGAAAGCCTGCCAAGGTCTCTCCTTGCGTATCCGACTTCGTTTTACCCGGCGGCGGTACCGTTCAGCTGGCAAATGATTCTGGCGAGTGGCCGGAAGAGCAGGTGTTGCATAACTTGGATTGGGAGTCCTTCATGAGAGACTTGGGCTTGCATGACGATTCTGCCCTTTCCTTGAAGACTACTTCAAGTACAATCACTAATTCTTTTGCACAACAGTTGAATTGCGATTCTCAGATTATTCCCCATTTCTCGGACCTGATCACGCCTCCCCAGCCGTTCGATCCCACCCAGCTGGTTCATCATCATAATCATAATCAAAATCAAAATCTCAACTTCTCGGAGATTAATATAGGCGATAATTACAGCCTCAACCTCTTCGACACGACGTCGTCCGGCGATTTCCACAACCGAAATAACATCCACGTTGGGTTCGATTTCATCGAAGACTTAATCCGAGTCGCAGACTGTTTCGACTCCGACGACTCGCAGCTCGCTCAGGCGATACTCGACCGGCTCAACCAGCGCCTCAACCGGTCCACCACCTCGCCTGTCGGGAAACCCGTCGGCCGACCGCTCCAGCGAGCCGCTATCTACTTCAAAGACGCTCTCCAGTCCCTCCTTTCCGGTTCAAACAGCACGGCGGAGGCGGCCCGGCTTTCTTCCTGGTCGGAGATCGTCCAGACCATCAGAGCCTATAAAGCCTTCTCTGGAATCTCACCGATTCCGATGTTCTCTCATTTCACCACAAATCAAGCCCTTCTCGAAGCTCTCAGCGGCTCCGCCTTCATCCACGTCGTCGACTTCGACATCGGCCTCGGCGGCCAGTACGCCTCGCTCATGAAGGAGCTCGCCGAGAAAGCCGATTCCCTTAGACTCAGCCCTCCGATGGTCCTAGTCACCGCCGTCGTGCCGGAGGAGTACGCCGTCGAAAGCAGGCTGATCAGAGAGAACCTCTCGCAGTTCGCTCAGGATCTGAAGATCAGGTTCCAAATCGAGTTCGTCCTCTTCCGAACCTTTGAGGTCTTGTCCTTCAAGGCGATCAAATTCATGGAAGGGGAGAAGACGGCGGTGCTCCTCTCCACAGCCGCTCTCCGCCGCCTATCCGGCAGCGGAGGAGGAGGATTTCTCGCCGACGTGAGGAGGATCTCGCCGGCTGTGGTGGTGTTGGTCGAAGACGAGGGTTTGGGGGAGGTCGGAGCGACGACGTCGTTTCGGAGGAGCTTTGTCTGCGGTTTAGAGCTGTACTCGATGGTGATGGAGTCGCTGGACGCGGCGATGGTCGGAGGAGAGTGGGTAAGGAAGATCGAGGCGTTCGTTCTAAGGCCGAGGATTTTTGCGGCGGTGGAGGCGGCGGCGGTGAGGAAAACGGCGTCTTTTAGGGAGATGTTCCACACCGCCGGGATGAGGCCGGTGCAGCTCAGCCAGTTCGCCGATTTTCAGGCGGAGTGCTTGCTGGGGAAGGTACATGTCAGGGGATTCCACGTGGCAAAACTTCAGGCCGAGTTGGTGCTTTGCTGGCACGACCGGGCCATAGTCGCCACGTCAGTTTGGAGGTGTTAGGAGGCATCTTAACTTACTTTTTCTTATTTTATTTATTTTGATTTTGAGTAGCTTAAAAAGAAAAAGAAAAAAAAAGCCCAACAATAGTAACTAAAAGGGGAAAAAAAAAGGTGTGGGATGTAATTAATTGTAACTTTTGAAAGTCATCCCTAGCCATATTGTTCATATGTTTGGTAGTTGGTGTTCTTGTGTAGTTGGAGAGAAGTAGGGGGTTGTCCCAATCCTTTTTGATGTTTTATTTTTGGAAGTTTTTGGTTGTGTTTGAAACAAAATTATCAATAGGGTGACTACACAATTATTGGGCAAAATCGTATGTACCCAATTCTATCTCAACTTTCTTACATATAATTCCATTATTTTGTGCATATTTTTTTAGTTTTTTTTGGCTGAGATTAATATACAACAAAAATAAAGTGAACATTGAAAAAAAAAAAGAAAAGCATGGGAAGTTTCGTCTTTGGAAATACTCCAAAAGGACACTTTCTTCTCTTTTCCTTTCCATTCCAATACTGAACTCCAGTTTATATTCGTAAGCTAACGTTATTAAAGTTGGAGAAGAAGTAAACGAGAATAATTGGAAAAGTGATCAGCAAAAAGCTTTCAGAAAAAGTATTATTGCGCAATTTTTTATTTAACAAGCCAGACTCGAATTGTCTAGACACAATGAATTCTTGTATCCTCGAGAAGAAGATAGACCTAACACAAAATAATGATAAAATTGATAATGTTTTCAAATTGCCGCCTTGTTTTTACGACTTCATAGCCATTAATTTTAAAAAGGAAATTAGAGAACAACGTAGGCTTCTGACCACCAAATTTCTTCTACAAGCTTCTTGTCATATTTTAAGTTAAAGGTAGCATTCATGCTACCTCCCCATCAAAGCTGAGTTACGAATGAGGTTGTCGTCAGTTGCAAGATGTTTTTGGGTGTGTCGGTCTTCGTCTCAACCAGGTTTTGGTCTACAACAAGTGGGGAGTCGTCTAGTGTTACGCACGTCAACCTTTGCAGCCGATGACTCATGTTTACCTACTGCTTTTACGTTCTACGATTTTTCCCCTTGTCTGTCTCAGGTTTTCTAGTTTGTAGATTTTTTATCCAATAACAGTGGTTTTTATTAATTTTTTATGTGATAATTTTATTAATTTGATTATTAATTACTTTGTAGCATTTTTCTTTTGAAAATATTATTTTAGGGTGTTTAAAAAAATTGTTTAAACCAATAGTTTGAACTATAAACCGTTTAAAATTCTCACATAACACTGTAAAAAGTTAAAGCATAAACTTTTATATGTTATAATTTATAATCTTAAATTGATAGTTTAAATTACTTTTTCAATCACCTTATTTATAGTAAATTAATTTATCTTAATAAATCTATAGATAGAATGGTTTGTGTGCCGGAGTTCTCATGACAGATTAACCAATGCGAGTGTCCCTCGTCGTCCTTCTTCTTCTTCTTTTTTTTTTTTTTTTTTTTTTTTTTTTTTTTTTTTTTTTTTTTTTTTTTTTAAGACAACTTGAGAAGGGAGAACTTTCAAAGCACGAAATGGCTAAAGGCGGAAATTAAAAAAATTATTTGGAATAAATTTCTCAGTTTTTTTTTTTAAGTTGAATTTCTAATGATCCAGACGTTTAAACATTTTAAAAAACCTGATCGCATAAAACGACCTCGTTTCCGGAAGAGAGCGGCACACTAACACGGCCGTGAGCATTTGTGTTTAAAATTCAGAAATCGAAAGCAAGTATCAAAAACCATATTTGGCGGTTAATCGGATTCTCTGCTTTCATTGTTCTTGCAATGGCTCTTCTCGGATCGAACATCACCAACGAGGTGAGTAGGAATCTTCTCCTTCAGTTCTCTTCGCTCCTTTTTTCTTCCTCTGCTAGGGTTTCAGATTGTGCCTCAGGTTTTTCATTTTCAATTACAAGGTCTAAATTTCGATCTCGGCCTTTGAATTTCGTTTACTTAATCTTTGATTTTTGCCGACTTTTGAAAATAGAGCGGTTTATAATTCAATTGTTTCGCGTTAATCCGATTTGCACTGTACACTTTACTCGATTTTTCTTCCCGATTAATTTAGACTGTAAAATGTAGAATTTGTCAAAGTCAATCAGTGATTATAGCAGTGATTTTTCTGTAAAGCTCTGTTAAAATGATGAAAAAATTGAATTCGCTGCATTTCTTTTTCTGATTTTGAACTTGCTACTAATTGATTACATTGATTACTGATGGATCATAAGAATTAAACCGACCATTTATGTTCATTTTCGTGGCTATTCTGATAATTGTTTTAGAAAACTGCTTGTACAATATATGTGTGTGTGTGTGTATGAATGTATATGTATACGTTTATGCATATGAATATGTATGGTGTTGGAGTTTGTTACATTCTCAAGTTGATTCTTTTATGTTTGTGATGCAGGTTGGATTGCGGCTACTCCTTTGTCCGCTTGGATCGAATATTGTAGTTCGGACGGCATGGTGAGCTGTGTGATATAACGCTTTTTCTAAATAATGTCATACTGAAATTGTCTTTTGATTGCCTCGAGATGTCACTTCATAATACACGCTATTTCAATGGATAAGGATTTATATTCTCAAGTACGTAACTTGTGGATAATCATTTAGGGGTCTATATTAAGTTCCGTGATACTAAAGTGGTTACTTTTATTTCCAGCCTTCAAATGGAAAAGGAGGATAGTACTCGTTATTGTTTACTTGTTTTCTCGATATGACTTGGCCATGTCTTTTTTTCCTTGTATAGTTGTTCTGTGGGGATTGTTCTACCTGTATATTCTACATTTAAGGCAATTGAAAAGAAAGACAACAGTGAACAGCAAAGATGGCTTTTATATTGGGCAGGTCTGCCTTTTTCCTTTCTTTTATTCTCATTTTACTTTTCTTCGACGTGGACGCTTTTACTTATGAAGTTGCCTAATTTAAAATTCTCATCTTGTCATATCCTTTAGCGGAATGTCATCAGACCAGATCATCGAAAGGCAGTTGCCAGTAATGGAATTTTCTGAAACTTAGAAACCATGTTTTAGGAATTATTCTTGATTAACTTCTGATAGAAAATTTGTCATATTAAGAAAACTCGTGCGCATGATTTTCAACTTCTCTCAGATCTAGAATTGGTCGTGTCTTGCAAGAAAAATGTTAACATTGTGCTACAATGTGTTAGTATGGAATTAGTATAAACCATCTAGGCCAACTTTAGTCATTTCTCAACTTTACTGCATCTTAAAAAAAGAGTCAATTGGCATGGTCTGCATAGCTGGTTATGGTGTTGTTGTGTTGGTACTTGGAAACACACAAGTACTGGTTCTGGCATGCTACTAACCTATTTCCGTTTCTTGTCCACTCTAATTATTGCAGCTTATGGTTCTTTCAGCCTTGTGGAAGTATTTTCTGATAGGCTTATTTCTTGGTACGTTGCTGAACTCCACTTTCTAAACTATGGTCCTTGTTCTCACAGAGACAAGTTATTATGCAGAGTTATTAGTAAAACATACGTAGCAATTATTGATAGGATAAATATGTGTCATCAAGTCTTTCAGTTTTTCCCAATCGCTTGAGGGTGTTTCTCATCTTTTCTACACTTAAAGTGTTCGCTTGTTACTTCGAATTTTGATTATGCATTTGTTAGCATTATTATTATAAAAACCTTTGCCTTGTAATTATCTTTCCCTCATTGATAGTGCTTGGATTTTCGCAGCAAACATTCATAATGTGGGAAATGCTTTTAAGAGAGTTGGCTATATATCTATGTTAAATGGTCTTTGCCAAATCTTACTCGTGCACTTTGGCTTTTATATTGGCCTTAGAGAGTGATTACTTTGATTCAAGAAACATGACATCTGATGTCCATATTTAACATATTACAAGTAGATTGTTTTGACTTAGAGCTAGTATATGCTTGAATGTAATTGATTTTCTGACGTTTGGCCTTCATAATTCACAGGGTTCCCATGTATTACCATATGAAGTTTGCATTTCTTGTTTGGCTTCAACTTCCATCTGTTGATGTAAGTTCATCTTGTTATTAGTATTTTAAAGAAGAATGTCAGTAAACTCTTCTATTCTTCCGCAACACCTTCCCACACACGCACAGAGCTCATCTTCTCGATCAGATACGAGAACTTTTGAACGTGAAATTAATTGCTGCTTTCCACCAGGGTGCTAAGCAGTTGTACATGAGCCGAGCCACCTGCGTCCATTCTTCTTGAGGCATCAATCAAGAATTGACCAGTTTTTAGGCCTTGCGTACGGTGAAATGGTATTTTTGTCCTCCGGAATTTTTTATTCCTTCCTTGGCAATTTTTGTTCTCTTATTTCCACGTTACTCGATTACTGCTTAAAATTCACAAGCGCGTGTTTCTCGTATTCAAGTTTGGGATGAAATGTGTGAAGCGATTCTATGGCTTTTAATATGCAGGTCAAGCTCGTCAGTTCACATAAAGAAGAAATTCAATATGCTAGGGCGGTGATTCTGAAGATTATGGGATCAGGTTAGGGTTAAGCCCGCCTATGCTAGGGCGGTGATTATGGGATCAGGTTAGGGTTAAGCCCGCCTTTATTATTCATACAATATCACAATTCAAGACGCCTTTCCAAATCCAAGTCTCAATGTCGTGATCGTTCCTTTTCTCTAAATACTGCTAGGCATTACTTTTTTTTTAATTTACTATTAATATATATATATATTTTTGCCTAAACTCACCCGCCTAAATTGGTGTAAAATAGTGAATACAGATCAGTGTAATTTTAGCATCGACTGTTGAGTAGACTGTAGAGAAATATAAAGTCAGTTTTTTTCTTTTAAAAAATTTTGATAAATTAGACCATTTCTGTTCAAACTTCAAACGAATAATCCGTTTAGCATTTCAGTTGTAACGAACTATATGAGAGTTTTACACTGTAGTAACTTATTGCTTTTTACTATAACCGTTGAAAGCTTTACACTGGTTATAGTTAGAACTGATGAATTAAAACTAAACTCCTAATCGGACACTTAAGAAGTTCAAATTGAAATACTGTAGCAATTCAATTTTTTTTTTTTAATAGAAAACACAATAGCAAATCTAGTTCGAAACAGATTAAATTGAATCAAATTGGTGTTTCCAAACGAGCCAAAAATAACAACATATTTGTAATGCTTTTGTCCCATTACGATCATCTTCAGACGCTGTTTTCAATTTTTAATCCTATATGTTAGTTTGATTGTTTATTTCTCTAATACAGCTGATCAATTGTTTAAAGGTCAAGGGCGCCCGCGACAGACCAACGCAATCGAAGGCCAAGGAGCTACAACAATGGATGTTGAGTCTGACCATGTTCATGATGACTAGTGCGTTCTCGTCTGCCAATTACACGTATTTGATTTCCTTCCTATGTATTTTTCATATTTTTTTTCCCTTGTCTTCTAACTTTGAATTGTGCCTCAATATTAACCACAGAGAGAGCATAAATATTAGTTTCTTCAGTTGAGTGAGCCTGTAAATGTGTATTAGTCGTCTCAAGTACCTTTCTGTAAATTCTGTAAATTATTTGCTCGACATGCTGATTGCTAAGAACGAAAAAAAAAAAAACCCATAATGAACAAATATCATAAGGACAAATTTTTAATTTGAATTACTTATCTCCTGCTATATATCCTCTCTTTTTTTCATGGGTAAATGATACAACAACTTCTAAAACGTAAGCCAATCTCCGTGCAACTCAATCAGAGATTAGGGGTTAAAAAGAAGTTAATTAGTGGAAAAAAAAGATAATGTTCTATGCTTAAATCCAGGATCATAATTTCCTGGAGTAGTTTAATTAACTTATACTTTAACTGCAAGGACCGAGCTTGAATTTTTTTTCCTCTTTTTCTTTTTTCTAGCTCTTGTCCTCACCGCTACGAGCCTGATGTTCGAGATTCGCAACGACATCTGGTCCGCACAATCGCGTTAATTCTTCCTGTTATGATCACAAAATCCAATAAATAATTACAGCTTTTTTCATCTATAAAAAAGGTAAGAAAGTAGTTCTAAAAAATAAAGAAAGAAATATAGACAATCGGTTTGATATTTTGAGAGAGATTATTGTGAAATCGACGATGTTAAGATATATTTGGTCGTCTGACGAAATCAAAACCACAACGTTGTTCTGGGCGGTTTTTTACGCACCCGCAAAATTTAAGCTGAACTTTTGTGCTTTGATCCTTTTTGTGGTTTGAAACGTATGATTTAATTTTTGATTCAAATTATTTGAAAACAAAGGCAGATAACATTATGACATGAATATGTTAAAAGGATCCCTTAAAATATATATATATATTAAAATGACAAGCTCGTGGTAAGATTAACACAATCCTTGGTAGGCGGGAGAGATGGAAGGAGAAGTCAAATCCTTTGTTTCGTTGAAGGAGGAAGGAGAAGAGAGATGAAGAGGTCTCCCCCTGCCTCACGAAGTTACGTATAAGGACAAAATCTCTCCAAAATTAAAAAGGCTACTTTACCTTCTAAATAAATTATTAACTAGTATAAATTTATTATATAATAATTCCACAAAAAACTATCATTCATCCTCTCAACTTTCCTTCCATCTTATCAAAAAATGTAATGAGTTACTACAATCCTCTCAATCTCTCAAACTCTCTCCATTCTTTCTATTCCTCATCCTTCCTACCAAATGAAGTGTAAAGAGCCTATTTGGCTTATTGGTTGATGAGGTTCGAACCAAAAAGTTGGTTAATATCCGTGTTTAGCAAATCTTTATTAGGCTTGGTTCAAATCATTAATTTGATGTTTTGGAAAAAAAAAAAAATTACTTCGAGTTTGTTTGGCCTTTAAAATAGAAATTTTGTATAGTGTGGTTTAAATTTTTGGTTCAAACCAAGTGAAAACTAGGGGAGGCTAAAATCTGACATAAGATTCAAAATGTCAAATATTTGGTTTGAACCAAGCCTTAGAAATACTTGCCAAACGTTGAATCATTTGAATCTTTGGTTAGCTGAACCAATGAACCAAACGGGAAATAACAAATCTGACTGAAATAGAAGTTTCCATTCCAACCAAACCAACAAATTTAAGGAAATCAACGATCTATAGTTCAATCTTGTTTGGAATGACTAGCTTTATAGTTTTGATCCATTTTTTAGAACAACTGAAAACATTTTAGATAAATGGAATTTTGTTTTCAAAGAAGGTGAAGCTAACCTTGATCGAACTATTCTCAGAAGTAAGCTTTTCACATTCCTCAGAAAGTTTCTGCAGCTCTTCCCTAAGGCTACGGTTCTCATTGCTTAAGTTCTCAACTCTCACTTGTAAATCTTCACACTCGGCCTGGTCAGAACAAGAAAATGCAAAATCGATTTGGCAATTAAAAATATTAAACAAATATATTTGAACAGAAACATAAATAAAGATATTTACATACTATTATCACTTGAATACATATTATTGTCGTACAGACAACGTAATATTTCCCGTCACTTTGTAAACTTTTACCTGCTTGCGTAGTCTTGATCTCCTAGCTGACTCCCTATTGGATTGCTTCCTCTTTTGTCTTTTTAGTTCACGTTCATCCTGTAAAAATTAGAAGTCAATCAATTAGTAAACTTTGAATCCCCTCCTGGGATATAGGCACAATGAATTTAAAAGTCAATGAATGTCTAACGGCAGATTATTGTCACCTTTACTGATCTATTTTGTTACATTTCAGGAACAGGTGAATAACAAGCCCAGTGCTAATACCTGAATCCACTGGTCGGGCATTACACCTTCACGTCCAATCATCGTCGTGGGAGCAACCGAGGATGAGGCGGTGGATGCGTTTGGTCTCAACTTTGTGGCTCCAGCGCCAGCAGAAGATGCATTCCACAAGTCCATGCCGATATTCAGGTTGGTTGCTGGCATAGAGCCTACAGGCTTCCCAGGCACTGAAGCTTGCAAAATGGAACCAGCAGTGTTATTCTGAGCATTGGCTCCTGAGAAATTATTTGGGGTTATTTACCTTTTAAACACTGTATTTTAAGTTTATTCAAACAATATACCTTCGATTTTTGATCTCATCAAATTTATACCTTCAGATTAAATTTAATACACAAATTTATATCTTTGCCCAATCAATCCTCAATTTTGACCTAAAAAACTATCAAAATACCCTCAAATTAAAAAATAAGATGGATTCAAAAACTTAAAATAACTCTAAACCAACGTTTTTGTCTTCGAAAATGTATAGAATACCTTAAAAAATAGGTGTTTTGCGTGTTTTTATTTTTGTTTTTTTCTTATTTTCTGAAAGTTTTAGTCTTTTTATATTTTACTTAAGGATAATTTGGTTATTTTAAATATTAAAATCAACTATTGACTAAAATAAGATATAGATTTGTGTATTAAATTTCGACGAGATCGAAAAATAAAAGTATAGTTTTTGAATTAACTTAAAACAGAAGGTATAGAAAGATAAATATCCTAATTATTTGTTAATACATTTTTGCATATATTTATTTTTTTATTATTTTTACAACGCATGCAGGAATTATAGTAGCTTGATGATAACTAACGTACCATCTGCAAGCATCTGATCGAAGCTTCCCTTCTTGTTACCAGATAACTCCTACAAAGAAATTAGGCAGGTTTTTAACTAGACTACAAAGAGTACATCTAGTTTAGCCCAAGAAAAAACAAACAAACACGTACATTATGAAAAAGGACTTTCATTGGTTGAAATTGCAAAGTGAGATAAGTCTAGTAACTGCTTTCACATGTGGGATTTTGAATTTGTTGCCCAAAGTTTTAACCAACGTCCTTAACCACTCAAATTAATATGTAACGTGATTATAAAAAAAAAAAATACTATATATATATATATACAGGCCATGACACTGCGTACCTGTTGGGTAGTATTCTCGTCACTTGCATCCGATGAACCCTCGGAACCACTTTCGGCACTATATATAAACCATCAAAGATTCAATCAAAACATGTAGACTAAGATTAACACCAAAGAAAGACAATGATCTAAAGCTTGTCAAGAGGAAAATCCTAAAACAAAAAGAATCAAGCACCTTTGTGAAGCACCTTCATTCCCTGAGCCTGAAGTTACTTTTCCACTTTCCCCAGCCTTTCCACCTCCTGCTCCAGTATTTACAGAATTTACCTTGGACTTTTTGGCCGAAGCTCGGTCTTTGCTATCTGTGCCCTTACCCTCCATGTCTGTATTTGTGTGCATGGAGACAGGAGTCTGCAGAAGAAACGGGAATAAAAACTAGATAAGCAAATTACAATTTTCCAAATATTTTTGAGCAATTTCCATCTGCATGTTGTGTTTGAGAATGAAATAGCACCGATAACGAGAAAAACAAAACAAAACAAACACAGAAAGACAATTGCAAAAGAATATCGTACTGTGGGCATGTTAGGATGAGCGTATACTCCCCCCGGTGGATATACTGGGTATGGAACTGGGGTTCCATACGGTGGAATTAGAGGATGCTGAAATTTTGTCAACATAAAAGCGAATAAGAATCTATGGCCTAAGTAATATGTATCACTCTATAATTGTGAAGGAAAAGAGATGTTCACCTGACTTCCCCAAAGATACGGATGAGGAGTCGGAGAAGCAACTGTTGAGGTGAAAAATGGCGGGGGAGTAGTGCCAGCAGTATAATAAGCCTAAATAAGAAGCTATCTTGTAAGCTATAACATCATATGGTAAGATATACAAAATTTAGTCTCTACTTATATACAGTCACGTAGGTATAAACGAAATCCAACATATTTTGTTTCATCATAAACCTGCATAGAACTCGACCAATCAGGATATGATGGCGCAGTTGGGATTTCCTGAACACAAAAGGGTAAATTTGCATAAATAACTTGCGAAGGAAGGTACAGGGGAAGAGGAAGAGGGAGTTAACTAACCTGAGTTGAAGATGCTGGTTTCGGCTTAGAAGCCGCACTCTCTTCCCCTGTTCCCATCAGATTGCTTCTGCAAACTCCTCTTTTATCTTTCAAGGATTTAATAGCAGGTCACGTTTCTTCCCAACGATATCTACGAAGCACCTGAGCAGTAAACACAACATTATTAACAAACAAGTTAAACAAAAAAATTAGTCTAATAAGCTCAATAAACATGTAGATGATTTACGTTGTTAATTTGGACCCGCTACAAATCAACAACAGCAACATTTTCAGGTATTTTCTCAGAGGCGTAAATAGATGATTTAATCGATACAATTCAAAATGTTTGATCTCTTATGGAATTCAACTCCATGAACTTTCAAAACACAAGAGTCAAGACCAAGTCAAGGAATTTTCTCAGAGGCATAAATAGCAACTATTAATTTTTAATCACTTTCAAAATAAAAATAGAAAGGTTTTCATATCAGTCTATTATGATCTAAAGGGAGTTTCTCGATGATTTTCTACTCATCTCTATGACACTCATAACTCAAATACACGTACAACTTTTGAAATCTAATTATTCACCTATAAATTTTTCAAATATTCCATTACCGGCTCTCTAAAAGCGTTACTCGCATAATTCAACCCCAATTTTTCAACGAGTTATTACAAACCTCTGTAAATCATTGAATTACAAGCAATTTCTCAAAAAGTCCCAAACAGAAAATGCGAAATCTAATTACCTAAAATTTTCTCTCTCAGTTCATAAAATTTGTTAGCAACACAAAAACAAAACACGTATTTCCGAATTACTAAACTAAGTTCAAAATAAATTCACAAAATTCGAATATAAACTACAAACAAGAACAACTGGCCTCGTTTCCAAAACTCATAATCAGAAATTAAATTCATTTCCAAGCACCAAAAAATAGAAGAAATCAGCCAATTCGGTAGAGAATTCCAAAAAGAGAAACTCCGAGAAAGCGCACAACTCTTTCTAGTTTATCACAAAAATCAACAAATTAACTTAACAATTCGAATGCGAAACCTCAAATTTACGAACCTTAAAAGTTACAATCGAAACAGAACAATAACCAATCATTAGCAACAAAGGTAATCTCCGAACACAGAAACTAACAAAAAACCATATATATATATATATATATATATGTACATATACAAGTACATACATATATATATATATATGAGAGCAAAAATCCAGAACAGAAAGAGAAAGAGAAATTGGACTGACCTGCGCTCATGCCGTTTGGATGCAACTAGAGTGAGTAGTCAGGTTTTCTTCGTTTTTCTTTTCTTTTTTTTTTTATTTTTAAAATTCCAGGTTGGACTGTCTAACTAATCTCCTTCAAGCCTTGAATTCCCAAAAAAAAAAAAAAAATCAACGGTCGAGAATTTAGGGCTCAAACCAATCTCGGCGGCCAAAAAAGAAAACAAAGAAAAAACTCAGAAAGAAAACACAAACGTTAACATTAAGCAAACCGAACTGCAACTGAGAAAGAGACACAGAGGAGGAGAGAGAAAAAGAGGAGAGAGAGAAGAGAGAGAGAGCTCTTGAGTTTTGAGTTTGGGGTTGAGTTTGTGTTGTTGGGAAGTGGATGCGGTTGCAATGTAGGTACGCGCGTAATTAGGAACAGTACGGGGAGATCCGGTCCGGTGAGGCGGTGTCCAATAGGAGAAGGGTATTTAGGGTTTTGAAGAGCTGACACGTGCGAGAATCGAGGTATCTTAGCTGGCATTGCGTTAATGGGTAAGACAATGACGAGGCGGAATTAATTGATTAGGAAAAGAAAAGAAATCATGGGGAAACAAAGATGACTCATCCTGACAACTAACGGATAATCTTCTTATCTTTTCTTTATTTATTATTGAATTCTTCATTTTTTTTAGGGTTTTGAGTTCTATTTTGTGTTATGCGCAATGTACCGCCCACAACTTGCAATCGCGGGTTATGTTCAGGAACGGTTATGGTATAACACGGTTAGTTTTAATAAAATATGACATAATTGATAAACGTCTCAAGAATGTAAACATAAACATATAAAGTTTGTAAAACCAATAACAGGACACGATATGTGGACACGTTTAATAAACAAGTTGTAATGGATTGGTACAAAAGAAAAAGGCTTATGGCATAATTATGGCCGAACTAACAAGAATAGTGCAAAATTAATGTTTAATTAGAGATTTAAAAGTAGCATTATATTATTAATTGACTACCAAATATCAATTACAACTCACAACTTGTGATAACAAGAACAATAAATTCTCCAAATATCACAAAAATGTCCCTCTACTAAAAAAATAAAAAAACAAATGCTACAAATATAACCTTAAAAAAACACACACCAAAAATATATAAACACAACACATATAGATGATGCTAGTGTATGGACTATAAATAGGAAGATCCGTTATGTATTGTTTTTAATAAATATATAATTCAAATTCATTTATCTTGTAATATTTTTGTATTATCTTATGTTGGTTTTGTATTATATCATCGTGTTATGTTTGAAATCGTCGATTCTAAAGCAACATATTCGCTCCAATTATTAGTATCGAGTTGTTGGATTGCGAAGATTCCTATGAAGCGTCCCACCAAAATATATGCATCGAATGGATAAGGGCGGCAGGAGCTTTTCTGCTCTTATATTCCTTGCTTTTCGTCCAGTTTTCTGCCCCTTGTTTTGTATTCTCTAAAACCTTTTTCTTTTCGTCATAAATAAAAATAAAAAAAAAGTTTTGAAATTTAGTTGCTATTCCACATCATGGTGGAGTTGATTTTTTTCCCCTCCAGAAAATCATGTTGGAAAATCAAAAAGGGCGCATTTCATGTTGGCAAGTCGAGTCAACCTCTATATACAACGGTATACAGTCAACTCGAATATGTCTTACTCTATATTCCTATCAAAATATTTAAAGGGTAGTTATCCCATTAATAGAATTATGTTTTTATTATTGGATTAGATCAAAATAACCGACTCTCACAAAGCTAACACGATTGAAGAACACATACTTTAGTACCTACAATGGAAATCTATAATATTTAAATTCAAATATGACAAGAGTTAAATTTATTAAAAGTCTTTTAAACTTTTTTCTCTTTCTAAAATTAGTTTCTGCACTTAAAAGTGTTTTAACTTAATGCTTGAACATTTTCTTTATCTTAAATTTAGTCCTTTAACCTATGAATCTTATTTCACTTTGCCCCCCAATCTTTTAAAATCGCACTCCCCCCACCCGAACTATAAAAAATCTGTTAGTTTGCTCTTCCATCCAATTCCGTCTATATCGGTAAGAGAATTGCTAATGTGGCATTTAATTAAAATATTAAAAAAATATTAAAATTATAATTAAATACATAACATAATTAAATATTAAAAAATAAAAACGTACATTTTATTTTATTTTTTTTCCTATTTTTCCCCTCCCTACTTCTTGTCGATCTCTCTCTTCGTATTCTCTTTCATCTTTTTTCTTTATGTATGCTCCTCTCTCAATCTAGTGTTGGAAAAATAATACGTAGTGGAATTTTAAAATTTTTTAAATCAGAGTATTTTTCAAAACACAAGTTTGACATGCTATATGTATAAATTAACTTGATCTTACTAACCTTGTATTCGCCGAAAAGCTTCCAAAATTTGTGTAAAGAAGTAACGTTTCAGAAGAGCCTTAACAAACTGGTCTTCTTTGCTATTCTCTATTCACAATCGGAATGAGTGTGGGCTCATACGTACAGCTCTTCCTCAAGGTGACTCTCTTTCCAACCAATTGAGAGAACCCAAAGCTAGTGTTCGTGATTTGTGAACAAGAGCTCTCAGGGAGTTTCAGATTCTCACCAGTAGAGTATCACTCTTAATCTCTCAATTGATCTGAATAACTCATTAGACTCACTCCCTATTTATAGAGGTTGGGTCTAGGGTCATTCCTTATTAGATAAGGTCTCAAAAATTCAAAACAGAACCAAATTCGGGTCTATATCGGATAAGATACGCGTAAAAACGCGTGAAACGCGTGATTTTTAATTCGCGCATAGGCAGGCAAAACTTTTTCATAGGCAGGCTGAACTTGCCTGATCGGCAGGCCGAACTTTAAGTTTGGCATGCCGAACTGCCGAAATAAAAATCATGCGAATCTTTTATTTTTCACCCAAGATTCTATAGAATAAAGCCTCAATTTTAATTTAAATAACCCAATAGAGAAGTTATCTAATTAAAACAACTTTATCTAGATAATCTCCAAGAAAATAAATAGATTCCTAATAATTCTACAAGTTTATCTTGATTTAATTTATCCAAAATTAAATCAACTGATAAACAGACAAGAATTATCTGACCCCAATAATTCAACAAGTTTATCTTGAATAATTTTGTTTACAAAATTAATTCAACCGACAAACAGACATGAATTATTTGATTCTTTCAAATTTTCAACCAATCTAATAAATCGACATATGTCACCAATTATTGTAAAAGCACGCCGTATTGTTACAGGATTTTGTGAGCTAGCAAAGGGGACCAAATGGACCTATATAGTTTAAGCTCCTGATAATTATGAAACTCAATATCCTAGATATACATTTCATAATTATCAACTCTAACGCTACTCCACTAAAAACTTGGAGCTGCACTCTCGAACTCTATAGAATTACGAAGCCCGTATAGTTAAGTCTCCATGACATATCATAGTGTATCATTTTCCCATAGGATTATCCATAATCGGCTTAAGGACAAGTTCTGTCTTACCTTCCCGATTATTTTATCTTACGTTTCATTATTTTACCATCGAAAAACTTACCATCCAAAGACAGTATACCATTCGGCCACACCTATGTATCCAAATGGTTGAGCGCTCTAGTTTTTCAATTACAGGATAACGTATATAAGAGGATATCACTACTCTTAAAGAGGAGCTTTGGATTCCATATCTATGAATAATAAGTCTACGTTATCAAGAGTCATGCCTCTAACGTACCGACATGCATACCACTATTAAGATGTGGATGTCACTCTTTGGCACATCAAAAGACATAAGTCAAGACAATGGGCCCACTAGTCATCTCAAGATTAAGATGCAATACAAATGATTGTCTAAAGTGAATCGATTTGCCAAGACAGAATTATTAATCTAAATCAATTCACTTTATGTCCTGATCCAACACATCGTCACCTATGACAACGTGTCAATGTTTCTACTCACGGAGTCCACCTCCGATGGTCAAGACAAACCATCTCCCAATAGGGATATAGACAACATAACAATCTTTACATGAATAAAGCGCCTAACTTTATTCCCTCGATTGCGAATCTTATGTTTTTAGACCATCACCTTAAGAATAATGTCTTTCGTATAATCTGTCCATCATATGCCCAATTCTTAAAGGTATAGACTGACAGTCTCAGACTATTGTTTGTTTATCATACATTCAACAAATATGAACGTAAAGAGGACAAGATTTTGTATATAAATAATAAATGAAATCATTATTGATAAAAAATGTCTCCAAAAACTCATTACATTTTTACTCCTTAGGGCATACATGTCTAACATCTAGCTGGCGACGAGGTGGCATAAAGCGACCATGTGGGCTAGGAGATGCACCGTGTAATGACCAGGAGAAATTCATTAATAAAACCTAATATTTAATTGAGTTTAATTAATGAATTTACCCTTAAAATTGTAATTAATTGTAAAATTGTGATAATGTATAAATAAGCAGTATTAATTGAAAATTTCACTGCGAATGTGATACAATGATGAATATTGTTAATGCAGATTTTATAAGTTCAATTATATTGTTAATACAGATTTTATGAGTTTAATTACTCAAAAATTTGTAAATAATATTCATAAAATAAATTTTATATCACAATTAATTGTAAAATTATTATACAAACAAATGGATAATTAGAATACAAATAAGACATAGAGTATACCGAAACCTAACCCAGTGTAAAAAGGAGGCCGACATAGTATAAGTATACTGTTAAGTGAAAATGTAGATATAAAAAATGTTATGTTTCACCTCCAAAAGTACACCAAAGGTAAGTAAAATATTTTATACAGTCTAAGGATATGTTGTGCACTGATTTTACCATGGTAGTGTAAGAAAAATACTGTGTTGTGAAAAATTACATTGTGTAAATTTTTAGGCCCCACAAAGTGGACACCCAATTGAATTTTATTGGGCCACCATGCTATGAAAGGTGGCCCAATCCCATTGAGACACTTAGTAACCCAATGTGTTACTTGATGAGTCACCATAAAGGATAAGCATCCATTTAATGCAAATTTAGCTAAAAAAAAAAATCCCATTTCTTCTTCCTCAACCCCCACGGCAGGCATTGTTGAAGCTTCCCAAAAGTTTTCTCGACCCAATTCTTTGCCAAATTAACCCTAATCAAGTTCAAAATGCAAAATCCAAGGAATTTCAACAAGTTTTAAGGTAAAAACCTAAAATTTTGTTCAAGTTTTCAAGGGATTTTTCATGGGTTAAGGGAGAAGTTAACTCAAGGTGTTTTTGCATGAAAATGATGTCTAGGAAGGCTAGAAATCATAAAGTGTTATTTGGGTAAGTTTTGATTTCTAAAGTTTTAAAATTTTGTGATTTTTGTTTTAATTTTTATTCTTTCCAAAGTATGAGGGTTCTTGAGCAAAATTTTAGTTAAATCCCATAGAAATATGAATTTTTGTATGTTGATGTTGTGAAAATTAAGAGTTGAATGTTGAAAATAGTTGTTTACGTAAAAAGCGCTTTTTTTGTAATTTTAATGTTAGTTTTGCAAAAATGATGGTTGAGCATGAAAACGATTTAAACAAAGGTTGAAACTGCCTTCACAAGGGTAGATGTACAGTTTTGAAATAGATTTTTACAAAAATGCCCTAAGGACTAAATTGTAAGAAAAAGTTTCTTTTCAATAGAATTGAAAAATGCCCAAAAACACCCTTGTGTAGTAAAAATTTGAAAAAAGTTAAAACATAAAAGTTGTAGATCTCGACGAAACTGTTAAGAATATTGGACAGTTCGTCAAAAATCTTAACCGTTTGTGAGATTTTAATTTTTTAAAGCACTTGTTAAAATTGAAAAAAAATTTAAAGGGGCAAAAACATCATTTTGTAAAATGATTTAGGCTATGGTACTTTGAGTAAAAATGTTCCTTTTGAAAAATAGAAAATCTTGGTTTAAAGAGATAAATTTTAGCCCCAACGTTAAAATTCTCAAAATTTTTTGTTCAGGGGCTAAACTGTAAAGTTTTACTAAAATGGGGCATAGATGTGAAATAAGGAGATCCGACCCACTAGGTTATTATGTTGAAATTAGTACGTGACTATTTTCATTAGAATAGTGCAATCGAGCTCGAGAAAGTTAGTAGGCCTACTGAGGGCAAAATCGTCATTTTTCCCTGAGTAAACCAAATCGTCCTAAAATGTCCCCAAATGGGAAAAAGAAATGACTAGAAAGATTCCCGCCCTTTGTTAGAGACGATAGAGTAGAGTTAGATAAAAATAAGAAAACCAATAGTTTTTAGAGTTGTATACAGTTATGCAACTTGATTTATTAATTAACGAATGTTTTGTATTGAAACATAGTGAAATTTGACTAATAACTTTGCAATTGGCCAATAGGATCCTAGAAATCTAGAAAAAGGAAAACCGATGTTGAGTTGCCCGGCATTCGAATCAACTAAGTACCCATCCCACCTACAGTATGAAATTGTAGGTATAAAATGTGATATATGTATATGTATATCTGTATGTATATCAAGTTGTATAACTGTGTGTATGTTATGACATGAATATCTATAAGTATATTGGTGTATACCTATGAGTATACTAAATAAATACCTGTGTGTAGGTTATGTTTTATACTGGTGTGTATATTAATGTATACCAATAGGTATAAAAGTATGTACTATATCATACAAGAGTATTTATGTTTTGCATATAACATGTGTTTATCACTTCATGCATGGTATGATAACTATAATAAATGGACTGGTAATTATATCACCGAAAATTAAAAAAAGTGTCGTACCGACTCCTGACTCAAGAGGAATTTAAGGATATAGTATGGTCACAGTGTTACGTAGACCTAAGTATGCAATGGTACGAACACTTGGGCCTTAGTTAAAGATAAGAAATGATAATGATAAAGAAGGTTTATAAGAAAGCATAATTGGATCATGTATTTTATTAAATGTGCATGTGGGCTATATTGGGACTTAATAGGCGTTAGCTCATTAATGTATACTGGTGTGTATATTAATGTATACCTATGGGTATAAAAGTATGTACTATATCATACAAGAGTATTTATGTTTTGCATATGACATGTGTTTATCACTTCATGCATGGTATGATAACTATAATAAATGGACTGGTAATTATATCACCGGAAATTAAGAAAAGTGTCGTACTGACTCCTGACTCAAGAGGAATTTAAGGATATAGTATGGTCACGGTGTTACGTAGACCTAAGTACGCAATGGTACGAACACTTGGGCCTTAGTTAAAGATAAGAAATGATAATGATAAAGAAGGTTTATAAGAAAGCATAATTGGATCATGCATTTTATTAAATGTGCATGTGGGCTATATTAGGACTTAATAGGCGTAAGCTCATTAAGTGTTTTATGCTGTAGGTATTATGATGAGAATGTCAAAATAATTTTATTGATGAGCTGGTGGAGGGATGATTAGTGTGTAGATTGGGTGTGAAATTCGCCGCTATTATGTTTCCGCTGTAATATGTTTTAAGTAATTTTGAAATGTGTATATAAAAGTTGTAATATAGTAAGTAAGACAAAAACCTCCCTTGAAAGTCCTTGGCAAATAGTGTTGTAAAAGAAAGTTTGCTTATGTAAATATATATATGTATATGTTTATGTTTAAAAAAAATGTTAATATCTATATGTAAAAAAAAAAAATTCTAAGTTTTCGCCTATATGTAAGTAAGAAAAAGATTTATTACAGCCCGAAAAGACGGGTTGTGACACGACGTGTGTGGGGCAATTGTAGTGGGCTGGTGAAGGGCGAACAGGGGTGGGTGATGAAAGGTGGGTTGGTGGCAGTGTGGTGAGAGTGACGAAGGTGTGCTGTGGGCAATTGAGGGTTTCAGTTTCTTTATTTGAGTTCTTTTTTGCTTTGTTAATTAATCATAGAAATGGTTTTTATTTGGTATGAATTTATGTTTCCAGTTTCTTGGTTTGAGTTATATGTGATTCCATTTCCAATTGTCTATAAGCTGTTGATTAAAAGAAACCAGCTGCTAAGTTTCTTAAATGTTCCATCTTGATGTTAAATGGCATTGGTATTTTTGTTTAATGATGGGCTTGCTACCATTGTTGAAAAAGTCTATCAAGTGACTTAACTTCTTTAGCTAAAAACATGAAATCTATTTACAGTGAAAAGAGAAAGAAAGAGAAAGAGTGAGAGATAACAAAAGGCGAGAGTAAAAAATTAGAAAAATTATATAAAATGTTTTTAATATTTATTTATTTATATATATTTAATTATAATTCTAAAATAATTTTTTAAGCTTTAAAAAAAATATAATTTTTAATATTTAATTAATTACATGTCACGTAAGCAATTCTATTACAGATTAAGACGGAATTGAACGAAGGGAGCAAAATGATTGGATTTTTATAGTTTAGGGGGTGTTTTACGATTTTAAAAGATGGGAGGGCAAAGTGAAATATGGTACATAGGTCAGGAAAGATTTATGAAAACAATCCCAATTTTCTCTATTCAAAATTTAACAGAATATAATTGAGGGACTAAATTTGAGACAGGAAAAAAGTTCAAGGGCTAAGTTAAAATACTTTTGAATATATGGACTAACTTTGGGGGGAAAAAAAGTTATAAGGAATTTTTTATGAATATAACTCATATAACAATAGTTGTAGACATAATCTTGCAGTAAATCCATGCTTAACTCCATTGAATGACAATGAGTTCGAATCTTGCACTAAAGTTCAAAAAATAATAAATAAAAATAAATTCACATATAAAGTATTTATAAATGCATTCACAACACATAAACATGGTTTATTAAACAGGTCGTAACCATGTTGTGTACCTAATCTTACCCATCAATTACATCAATTAGAATAAATTGCCTAAAAAAAAATTACCTCAATTAGAATAAATTAATTTATTTTCTTAATCTAATATTTAACCGTATGCAAATATATTACTAAAAGATCACACAAGTACTATAATAATATGACTTAATGTCACACATACTCTATACCGAATATAACATATAATAGACAAACTACTCTCAACAATCACATAATATTATTGTTTAAAATCTAACAAGCTCTAAAGCACAAATTAAACGTAACCATAAGTATGTATAATTCAAGACCAAAAAAAGAAATTACTTGATTAGTTATTGTGAGTTATTATCAAATGGGTTATTGTGAGTTATTAACAAATGGCATGCCAACTAAAAACATGACTGGTTATGCAATTGCGTTAACGGCGACATCCCCAATTTTACCGATATACTTATTATGGTAAATTTAAACTCCTTGACAAGTCCTACAATTATTAACGAACAACATTTTTAACTTCAAAGAAAGATTTGTAAGTGTAAAATTGATTTTAGTACCGAAAAAAATTAGTATATTTTATGTAAACAAAAATAATTTGAAAATACGTATAAAATTTTGGACTTCAAAAGAGTACTAGACTTGCCAAATTTAGTCAAGTGATAATCCTTTTTAATCCTCAATTTATTATATTTGGTTATGGGGTAAATTTGGTAAGAACCTGGATTTACCAAAGTTGATCATGGGATAAATTCAAAATTTTCTAGGTAAATATGGAATTTACCAAGTAATTTTATCGTGGCTAAATGTGGAAATTTTGAATTTAATGCTATGTTTATTCACTTCTCTAAATTTCCTATCATTTAATTTGATTTCTAAAAAAAAGCTATTTACCTTCTATTTATTAATTTAATGTAAGTTTCCAATTTGTTGTTATGTTGTGATCTAGAGAGTGTTTGACAACGCCGTTCAGAAAATATCGTTTCAACTATTACAGCGTAAAACTCTCACGTACTATAATGTAAAATAAAAGTATGCTACAATATAAAGCTCTCGCATTACTGTAAAATCGTTTGAAGTTTTGGTTCTAACTGTGTTGCTAAATACATTCTTAATTATTAAATTCAACAATGGGTCAATGAGAGAAATAGACCAAAATAAATAAAAAATAAATAGGCCAGAATTTTTATTATGGTAGTAAACAGCATTCTAATGTCAATTTTGGAATTTACTTATAAGGAAATTGTCTACAATAACCCTAAATAGGAAAACTGAAAAATTCTTCCACTCTCTTCCTCAGCCTTTCTCCATCTTTCTCTTCCTCTCACCTTTTCTCTTTTCCTCTCTCTCCTTCTCTCTTACCATTCGTGACCATCTCTGTCCTTGCTCACAACGGCGAAGCCTTGAGAGAAAATGTAAAGGGTGAAGGAGCATATTGCAAGGTGACATGCGACTTCTTGTGGCGAGTTTGACAGACGCGAACCCAAGGTTTTATCACACAAATCTTTTTCTGAATCTGGTAGTACCAGTTCAGACAGTGAAGGAGAGGCGGAGAATGAGGCATGAGGAAGCAGAAATAGGAGGCAATTGGAGGCGGAAGAGGCAACAGTAGGCAACGAAAACACCGGAGGTTTATAAATTGATGACTAACAAACATTTTGATGGGTGCGATGCCAAATAGAAGATGAATCCGATGGCGCGTGGCCACCGACCAGGAGGCACATGGCGGCACTTTCTGTTGGATGAGATCAATGTTCTGGGGGTTTATAAAAATATTTCTAAGATGATAATCTGGGAAACAACATTTTTAAAGCTAAAAAACTGGCCTATTAATTTCTTACCCTTTTAAGTGTAATTTTTTTCTTTTAATGGTTTTGACAAGTAACCTATTTATTACAATTTTCTTTGAAAGAATCGGGTTGGAACTCGCACGTAGACAATAGTGAGAAACAATTCACATTAAGAAAATGATCCACATAAAATGACAAATTAATAATTTATTGATAGTAATAAGCATGCCACTTCTTAGCAACGATGGAGTTGGAACCCATTGAGATGATTTATTTCTTTATTTTTTAATTTTTCTTTTTCTGTTTAGAAGTAAATAAGTTCTTAAACTTAATTACAGTCCAAATCATCTGTTAATGTTGGACATTTTTTGATGCATGATGCACGTGTAAAGTCTCCAAGGGACTAATTTGCTAAACTATAAAAAAAGTTCTGGGGAATAGTAAAATAATTGTATTGCATAGAGGGAGATATTTTGGTAATTTGAATTGTTTAAGATCATAATTGTGATTTAAATAATACAACATAAATGAAGATTTCTCACCCCGCAAGAGCTCAAAATAAATAAAGAAATAAATACACTTTATTTCCTCCAACTTTATTTTAAAATATCTATCATTAGAAGCCTATTGTTTTTCATTCTCCTCCAAATAAGAAGCCAATTCTCTTGCAAAAACCCTAATATATTAGTTTATTTCAATATTTACCATGACACCATTTTAGATTTGTGGACAGAACTTTCGCGCCAAAAGATTTTTTATCACGTTTCTGTGGGTCAGCTCTGTTGGTGGTCAAACGTGTGCGGCTTGTCTCGTGCTGACATTATCTCTAAATTCTGATCGGATAACTGGTAAAGTTGAAAGCAATATAGATATTGGGTTTTACGTGTGACACGCATAATTCCACGAACATGAATCCAGTTCATTTGGCGGTTTTGCTGAAAAAAAAAATGAATAAAAAGATATAGTAACACATTTTGAAAGTCGGAAGAAAAATAACATAAATAACGTAATTTGAAAAAAAAATTATAAAAATATTTTATAAAAAACCGTCAAAAAGTTCGTAAAATGGGATGAAAAGGGATACTAGCTAACATAATAAAGTTTGAAGAAATTAAGTGATATTTTTTAAAGATCATAAGACAAAGTGACATAAGTGACATAGTTCGGGAGGCAACTATGAAAACAATCCAAAAAGAAGTGGTCCTTGCCATCAATGGGCTGGTGGAACGGTAAGAATGCATTTCTTCTTTATTCTCTCAAGACGGGCTCGGGATTTGATACTCTATAGCTAATTTTAAGGCCTCTGCTTGATCAATTTGTTGTACGGAAGCCGAAGTGAAAACTACGCTTGAGAGGTCAAAGACTTCCAAAATAATGAAAGAAATAAGAGACAGGATGACATCAATAATCATAAGAGGCGAGATGACACCAATAATCATATTTCTTAAAAGAAAAGAAAAGAAATGGTCCTTTTTTTGGATAAAAATGATTGATGTCTAGATCGGCATGGTTCACGAAATAAACAGGTGAATTATGCATAATATAGCTTATAAATGTTGACATAATGTGAATAAAACTAAACATTTTTCTAGACTCTAGGAAACTATTAAAAAAAATAAAAAAAAAAAGATAAGAATTTAACAATTTGGTATTCAAAATACTTACCAGACGCCAAACAGCTGACTACAACCCTAATCATTCACTTCCAATTTTTTTAATTCCACCTTTTGTGATCTTTAGATAAGAAATTCCGATAAAATAGTGTAGGTTAATATAATGCATTTTGAGGATGTCAAAAAAAGTACAAGACAGACGCTAGTGATCTGATCCAACATTTAGGCAACAGGAAAATCACTTATACGACAAAATTTCATCGCAAACGTTTGTTGCTAACAAGTAAATATGCAATAAAATATTACCTCTCTTTCTCCTCCTCTTCTTCTTCTTCTTCTTCTTCTTTCCAAGTCATATTCAAGTTGAAACACCGGCATGTCCTACGCACGATTCTTTCTATGGTGCCTTTACGGTACCATGTTGATTTATATATTTATGATAACTTTTATTGCTTCAATCTTTAAAATTGACAAGTTTCAAAATAAAATTTACATATGGTATTCTTTTAATATTCACAAATACTTCATAACGTGCTTAACATTAAAACTCTGAAAATTCTAGCATAAAATTCACAAGTTATTGTATTTGAGATACACTGCCAGGAATTTTTCTCCACTAACTATTAAATTTCCCTCCCAAGCACATATAAATAAGAAACAAATTTAAAAAATAATAATAACAGAATCTTTTATTCAGCCACATGTCCCACCGCCAGCTGGGAGCCTACACCTTTTTGGTATTTGGATATTGGCTTGTGGCAAAATAACATCACTCCCGCTCATGGTTGACAATGATCAATATTCTATGAGTGAAACAAAAAAAAAAAACATATGTTTCTATCTGAGCAAGGACAAGCTCCAACTTTATTAAGAAACTTCTTTACAACCCCATATGATTTTTTTTCCCCTCCCTACTCTAAAAATATCCCCTTTTCCCTATATCTTGCCTAAGTTCTGTACAAATGTTTGTAACAAAACGACAGCTTCGGTTACAACAAAACAAAAAGGAGCCCATCAACTTTGGAGGGCAAATAATACATTTGGAAAAGTCAAAAAGGACAAAATAATGAAACTAAAACCAAAAACCAAAACATCTGCTATACCTCATGTCAAGAGGCTGAAGCTGTGTGAGTGCGGTGGGGCCCTCTCTCTAAGCAACAAAATGAGACCCACCATATCCACGTCGGATTGGTCTTTTAAAAAAAAAAAATAGGGTGAGGGACAAACTCTACACTTTGGAGTAAAGTCACATGTAAATTATCATTAGGCTATGCCCGCTACCACACTTCATATTGGTTGTTGATTCAACTAGAAACAAGGGAACTTCTAAAACAGTGGACGACACTGATGAGTCTGCGGATTGATCTCCATTTCTTCTTAGTTATGTCCTTGTTGCTTTCAGGTTGCTTTGGATGGTGGTAGATGGTCATGGTTTTCGAGTCTGCCTGGTTGTTGTTGTTGTTATAATTGTTGTAGTTGTAGTTGTCGCCGTTGTTGTTGTTGGTGGTGGTGTTGTTGTTGTTGTAGTTGTTGTTGGGATATTCCACGTCAATAGGCTTAAGAGGATGAGAAGGACCTCTGACCTCTGGGAACATACTCCGGTACAAGTTGCAAAGATATTCTGAGATGTCTCTGAACTCCGGTCTGCTCTTTGGGTCATCTGACCAACATATCTGCAAAAGAGGTATTATTTGATCCGGAACTTCCGCTAAACTAGGCCTAACCTTCTGCAAATGAGAGTGGAAACCAAAAAAAGAACAATCAGAATAAATATTATGACATCACAATTCGAAATCAGGTGCGAGAAAGATTTTGTCATGACGGACTTTGGCTGTAGCATAAGCTACCATCACATTGTTCCTCCCCTTGAATGGAGTTTTGTTTGTCATTAGCTCCCAAAGCACTATTGAGAAGCTGTAAACATCCACTTTGTGATCATATTGTTTCTTTGCTCCAACTGGAAGGGGGTCAATGCTGAATATCTGCCCCATAAAAAAAATATGTGCATTATTTATACGTAATATATACATACATATATATGTATATGTATATGTATATGTATATATTTTTCCTTCCTGAGATGACACACGTGTAAATCAGAAAAAGAAGAAGAAGATTTAGGTACCTCAGGAGCCATCCACCGGTAAGTACCGGCTTCACAAGTCATTTCTCTTGATATCTCTCTGGCTAGCCCAAAGTCAGACAACTTGATCTGCTTCTTGTCTCTGGAAAGAAGCACATTACCTAGAATAGTAAAAGGAAAAAGAAAAGTAGCTGTTGAGCTCAGATCTTCCAATTATGATTGGATAAGGTCAGTGATTATCATCATTAAGGTGAAAATGAGAAATTAATTACTCGGCTTCAAATCTCGGTGAACGACACCATTTTCATGCAAGTATTCCATGGCTCGAGATAAGTCCAGCGCAAAACCAAGGGCCACCTTCCAATCTAGAGCCTCAGGACGAACACTCCATAAATACTTCTGAAGTGTACCACCTCTCATAAGCTCAGTGACAATCATTAAGCAGGGCTCCACGGTGGCACCAATGAACTATTTCAGTATAAATCTTATCAGCATCTGAACTAAGGGAATTAATGCCAAAATATCTATGAATGTATCAACTCTTACAGAAGTTTGGAGACGTAGAGAATTTATAAAAAAGAGTAACATAAATTTTAAGTAGATGCAGCTTAAGATACATCTTTCTAGAAAGTAGAAACCCACAGATGCAAGTCACATGGCATGCTATACAATTAGGCTCTTAATGAGATTTAGTAGATGAGTAAATGATGATATTGTAACTTCATCCACAAACCACTTTGGTTGGCAGCAACACACATATAGAATATATTTCTAGTAAATAAAGGTCAAGTTACATTAGGGCAGCCATAAAACTACTGAAATGAAGGAATACAGGAACCATAGGAATTACTATGAAACTAAAACCAATGCATTTGAAGTAAATATTGTCTTGTTTAAAGTGCTTGTAGGGGAAAAAAGCAGCGAAAGAGCCAAAATTTAAGAACCATGAAGCTCGTTAAATGCAAGGACGAATTGGATACTCGTTTTAGGAATGTTAGAGTTCCCATGCTAGGAAATCCGTAGACATCGCGACAACAATAATTGCTAGTGATGACATAAACAGAAACAATCTCTCTCACAATTATTGATTTGCTTATTCCAGAAAGTTATTGAAAACCAATACTAATTCATTAATGTGTTGATATCTTTTACGTAGAGAAATTTTGAAGATAAGTTCGATGCAAAATACGTATACTAAATGGGCAAATAAACACACAACATTTGAAGGTGATAAATTAGAATACCTTCACAACATTTCGATGTTTCATCTTTGATAGCAAAGTGACCTCCCTTTGAAACATTTCCTTCTGTTCAGAATGCACTTCTGATGTTCTTGCCGGCTGTATGATCTTCACAGCAACAGGCCTGGAGTTGTATCTGAAACACCCAGTTTCATTAAGGTTTAACGCAGCAAGATTCAGGATAGAGAGTTCCTTAATTCTAGAACAAAATGTCATTAAGATTAGCACATGCATGCAAAGAAGAAACCTCAAAAAAAGCACTTTATGAATTCAAGTGACAAAGATAACATATTTTGAGTACTTGTGACAAAAACAAAGGCTAGACAATAAAAAGACATGTAGAGTTGTCACTCTGTTCCACATGGGGCAGATCTTAACTAATCAAAATATGCTATATCTTGGTCACAACTTTAACTCAAGCTCTTTTACGTGGTTGTTTGGGAACGTAGTTCAGACCACATAAACCTTTTCCATCATTTCCTTCAGGGGTGCAACCAAAAGCCTATGCACTCATTCATCATAAAATTTTCTTTGGTAGTTTGACTGTTAACTGTTAGGTGTTTTTAAACTATAAAGCAGGACCACTCTGAAACTTGTTGTTCTTCATTCTCCATTCTCTTCATATGAAAGTTTATAAATTTACTAATGCATAAGCGACCCTTAACTATATGATCACTTTAAACTTCCGAAAAGAACTTGTATAGACGAACCCTCCACCAAACCTACGGATTGAAAATCCACAGTAAATGATAGGGCAGTGTCTCTTAATTAACACATGGGATGCAGATACTATGTACAACTAATCATTTCCTGTGAAAGCTAGCGATATTCTAAAAACCTCAATTTCCTATCTAAACTATAAGGTCCTAAAGCATAGACTAACTAGCAAAATAACCGTAAACACTATAGCATGTGAGAGAGCTTTCCACTGTTTCTGACTGAAAAGTTGATTAGAACCAGCTAAAGCCAAACAGGCTATAAGACCAATACAAATGATCTACAGAACTGCTACGGTGTTTCATTTTGTGATCTCAAGAGAGGAATTACAGCAATGCCAATTTGCAGAAACAATCAATGAATTTATTCCAGTAATGATTGTTAAGAATGTGCTTTGCTTTATTAAAATATATAGTGATTAACACATATTATACCGCGATTAAGCACACTAATTCAAAAATACAAGTACAGCGGTAACACAATTAAAAAAGTACAATTGTATCAAATTAAAAAAAAAACTCTATCACAGAAACAAGGCAGTATAATTAAAAAAAAAAAAATTGAAAGATGGCCATTGTACATTTCTACCAATAAATGTATCACCACCAAACTAGAGTCTGAAAATTTAATAAATTAAACAAGCGATTATTCACCATCAAAGAAACAGAAACTTCAACAGCAACAAAAAGGACAAATCTTGAATTCACATTTGAAAAACACAAAATCCCTACTTTTTTTTTCACTAAAAACACAAACAAAAAACCACCTTAAAACCCGACAAGAATCAAAGATTCCAATACTAAAGTAAACCCATAAATAAAAAGATCAGAAAATTAACAAAAAAAATAATAATAAGAACTTCTCCAACTCAAGCGCATGCACACAATGTGAGTGATTAACCTAATCATCATCATCACCCGAAAAAAAAAAACAACAAAAAAATTAAGACAGAAAAACAGTTTAAAAGGGACCCACAATCCTTTGCGGACGATGGAGTGGGGGCCTTCGCCGAGGATTCCGCCAAGCTTGATGGCTCGAGAATCGATAAGCAAGCTTTGTTCGATGTTGAAGACGAATTCGTTGGTCTGAGGAACCACTTCAGTGCACGAGCTCTCGACGCTTCCGACAGAGTACGACCATGTGAGCTCCACGAACTCCTCCTCCTCCTCTTCCTCGGACACAACAACCGAACGCTGATCTTCTTCTTGTCGTTCCTCGTCTTGTTGTTGTCGGTTGCGCTGTCGTTCCGCCATTGCTGGAGAAGAAGCACTCTTTTGCATTAAAAAAAAAATCAAAAAATAAAATAAGAGAGAGAAAGAAAAAGACAGAGAAGTTGTACGGAAAATGGGTTTTTCAAGAAAAAAAAAACAAAAAAACAAAAAAACAAAAAGTCAGAGAGAAAGACAAAAGAGAAGGAAGAAGAAATAAATCAACAACAAATGTTATTATTAAATAATGGGTGTTTATCAAACTCGAAAGAAATTTGGGGGGATAAGAGATAAGCCATTGTTTGGGAGGGTTTTTAAAATAATGGAACTGTGGGGGAAACGAGAGGGAAAACTTTAGGAAAATCCAAGTACATTTTTGGAATTTTAATCTTTTTTCCTCGTTTGAGAGCTAAGTAGGGTGGGATTCTCTGCAGTCGACTGCATGAATGTTAGGGTTTGAGACTGCCACGTGGATTTTTAACTGGATTTCTTTGGTGTAAGTTTGGTTGATTGATTTGCTTTGGGTACGTTTTGGATTGAGTTTGGTGTGGATGCGTTTAGAATATCAAGGGTTTATCTTTTCCTCCAAAATTGGTATCCAGCTCTAATTTAAAAAGAAATACTCTCCGGAACAATGGAAGTATTGGAGAATGCAAAACCAATAAAATTAATTACAGCATAAACATTAGGAGAGTAAAGTGTGTTTGGAAACAAAGTTCTAAGATTAAAGTTTTAATTGTAATACTGTAAAGCTCTCATATGTTACAGTGTAAAGTTCTCACGTACAATAGTGTTTAAGTTTCAAACACTCTATAAGAGTATTCTTTATAAGGTGTTTTGAGGTCTTGGTTTCAATCGTACAGTTTCAACCGTAAATAGTATAAAATTATCTCATATTACGGTGAAAAGAAAAAAAATTACTACAATATAAAACTCTTACATATTATAATAATATATAGTTAAAACTTTATGATTTCAACTTTTTTCATAAGGTAGAAAACTAATAGTGTGTCTGGTATAATGGTTAGAATTTAAATATTATAATATGTGAGAGCTTTACACTGTAACAGTTTTTTTACTTTTATTGTTGTATGTGAAAATTGTACACTATTTCTAACTTAAAAATTGGTTAGAACCAATTAATGTTAAACAGACCATAATGGGGCGTTTGGTATGCAGTAATCAGTAAGAATCATATTCCTGGGAAAATGATGGTAGGGAATATGATTCTCAGGAATCAAGATTATCACGTTTGGTTATACATAGGAATCTTCTATTAGATTTTTAAGAATAATACATTATTGTGTTTGATTGTACATAGAAATCTAGTATAATTGACAAAATAATGTATAGTATTAACATTAAATGTATCAATATAATATATTAGTACTGATATTAAATAATAATAAGATAAGTATAAATAATAAAATAATATTATATATAATTTAACATTAATATTACTATGAATATTTAATGTTATTAATATCATTATTATTAAATAATTATTATTTTATATCCATATAATACTTTCTTTATATTATATAAAAATATTAATTTATAATAATCATAGAATTATTATTTAACAATATATTAATATTAAAATGTTGTATATAATATATAATATATTGATATGAATATAAATAATAATAAAATATAATTCTTAATAATATATTAGTTTATATTAATATTAACATTAAATAAAAATATTGTTATAGAAAATATTAAACATATTTAGATATATTTTATATTTATAATTATTATAATAGTATTTATATAATTTAATATTGATATTACTATGAATATTAATAGTAATATTATACTATTCATATTGATGTTATATTATTATGTTTTTATTATTAATGTTATTATTATTCTTATTATTAAATTATAATTTTATATTGATATAATATTTATATCTATATCATATATTAATATTAATTTATAATAATAGTACGCAATTATTTTATTTTATTATTATAGTATTTATATATATTATATTCTAATATTAATTAATAATAATATATATTATATTTAGATATTGTATATGTAATATATTACATATTATCAATATTGTTAATGTTATTATTAACATTATTATTTTATATTGATATAATTTTTATATTTATATTGCCTAGAAATATTAATTTATGAAAATATTATAATAATAATAATATAATTATTATCATCATGAAAAAAAAGGTGAGATTTTTATAGTTTTGAGATTCCCAGGAATATGAATATCACATGTTAGATGGGCTTCAGATTACCCAAAAATGAGGTAATCTAAATCCCATGGGAATGAGTTTCCCAGGAATCCAAAAGCAGATTACTGCATACCAAACATGGGAATCTTACAGATTCCCATTCCCACCTCAAGATTACTGCATACCAAACGCCCCCTTAAAAACTTGTCCATATATATTAAGTATGTGTGACCAAATTGCTTCCATTCCATTAATTGCTTAAAACAAATTTAAGATAATACAACATATAGTTGCAGTGTACAAGCTAGTAATATTTTTCTCTTCTCTCTCTTTCTCTCGTTCATGGACTTACTGTTGAGCTTGCATATATTATCTTTGAGTGAAGCTTAAATGTTCATAGTATTATTATCGTGCTATTAATAAAAATTACGTGTACTTTTGTTGCATAAAATATCATGACATCTTCACTTAAGTTAGTAACTTTTGTTAGGAAGCTACTTTCACTCTCTCTTTCTCTCCTTTTTTTCTTTTCCTTTTCTTTTCCTTTCTTGGTCATTCCAAACACTCCAGCTGCGATTAACGCAGAAGCAAATTTGCATTTTCATAAGAACAACTCTGAATATATAGAAAGATAAAACAGCACTATTCTTGAGCTACCAAATTCTTGATAACAAAATTAATAAAAAAAAAGGAATAAAAAAAGACATGAAATGATGACAAGCCAAAGAAAATTAAGTTGCACAATATAAGAAAGCATATATCAAAATGATCCAATCTTCCTCCCCTTCTCTCTCTTCTTTTTTACCAACTAGGGTGTAGCTAGATATATATATATATATATATATATTATATATATATATATACACACACACATATATATATGTCATCCTTTCCAGTGATCATCATTGGAATTGTAGTCTCTTCTACCGGTGAAGGGGTCTGATATTGTGGAAGAAGAAGAACCAAACTGCATGGATAATCTTAGAAGCTCTTCTTGTTGTTGAGCAGATAATATTGTTGGAACGTCATGAGGATGATTATTATTAACTGACCTTTGATATTGTCCTCCATAGAAGCTTTGTGGATCGATGTTATTATAACTTACACCACTATTTCCACTTTGAAGAAACTGAGCATACTGAAAATATTGATTAGGATATTGAGTAATTGGCTGAGCAAGAGGAGCCACAAAATTAGGAGGAGTACTTGTAGTTGTATTATTTTGAATAATAATATTGTTGTTGGTAGTGCTCATGAAGTTATTATTATAACCTAATTCATTAGTCCTACTACATCCACCTTGAACTCTTTCTGGGAAATTAAGCTTAGCTTTGCTTCCTTTGAACCTTAGGGCCGCTTCGTCGTAGGCCAGAGCCGCCGCCTCTGCCGAGTCAAAAGTGCCGAGCCACACTCTCGCCGCCTTCTTCGGATCACGAATCTCTGCTGCCCACTTTCCCCATGGCCTTTGTCTCACTCCTCTGTAGTGTCTTCTAAAAGTAGCGCTCTTTGTGTTCCCTTCAAGGAATTTTATATATACATATAACTTTGAAGAACTCATGAATCGTCCCTTTGTAGGGTTTATAATTTATTTCTATAAATCAAATAAAGCATGACATATGATTAATAATTCATCTAAATCCAAGGGATAAGATGTTTTGATATCAATTGCACTACGTACCTTTTTTTATGCAGAATAGTACTTCATATCAAGAAAGATCATAAAACATTATGAACTTTGATGATTTCCTTAAAAAAAAAAAAAAGGCAAGGAAAACGTTGACCATTTCTAAAGCAAATGAGGATGGAACCAAGAATATAAAACGACACAGATGAGATGAACTCGCGAAAGTCGTGTTTGACCTGTATTACTTTGGAGAACATTTACGTCTGAAAGGAAATAAAAATGGGGGTTGAGAGAAAAATAAAAACGGAAAATTAATTGAGTGAAATTAAATAGTTGAATAGAAAAAACCCTAGATCCCATGAGGGAGATATGTGGACATCATCATCATGAATATAAAATTAAGCTCGATGTTATTCTATATATTGTCACTAGCAACGAATTAAAGGATAGAACAAGAAATTAAATTAATTACACCGATAATATTTAAATTTTGATCATATAACCATGATATAAATAATTACCTTGATCTTCTTGAAGAGGTTGGGATTGATGGTGTTGGGCCATGCTGGAATTATTGGTTGTGATTGAAGGGTTTCCATGCATCTGAAGTGGGTGAGATAGGTTATTATCAACCATATGGTCATTGCCACCAATAACTCTAGCAAGGGCTGAAACCATGGCGGACATGTCATGTTGGGACCGTGCTGAGTAGACGGGGAAGAGGAGATCGCGGTCTTCAGCTGTGGCCTCTTTCTCCTCCGATTCATGATGATCGGAAGGAAAGGGCCTTTTTCCATGTGCTTTTCGATCCACTTTGTAAAATTTGTTGTTGACACCTTTTAGTACTCTAATAATGGTGTTTTTGGCTTTGCTAGATGATGATCAGGTTATGTAATATTCATAATATTCAAGACATGCGATTGAACGTAAACTGACCTTATAATTAGCCAAGATCAAATACAAGTGATCTTATTTCCCTATGAAGGCAAGAGATGAAAGAAGGGATGACTGAGCAGTAAGAGAGCAAAGGAGTAGAGAGGAAGATAGGGTTTTGCTGAAAATGTTTATATATCAATTGTTGGCAAGTGTGAACATGTTGACTGAAATGGCGCATGCAAGATATTCCATATAGTTCTTTATTTTTGTATTTTTTGTATTTTTGTAATTTTCTTTTATTTATTCCATTTCTTTTCTTTCCTTTTGTAGATTAAGGTGCTGAAGACGCGTACAAGGACAGTTCCGAAGGAGAATACAACAGTTAAAAAATACAAGTAAAAACACACACACACCCCAATTTAAAAAAAGTTATAGCAAGCAAACAATTCTAAGAAAAGGAAAGAGGAAAAAAAGGTAAATAAAAATATCCTATTGAATTCATATTAGATTAAGAAAAATACAACAATTTAATAAAGTAAAAACTTAATAAAAATTTGATGGTTTAAAATTCTTAAAAAAAAAAAAAGAGGAGTAAAGGATTAAAAATCTACGTACAATCTATAAATGATGGAGAAAGTGTGAATATCACTAGACTATGTGGAGAACCACAATTAAAAACTTTCTACCTTACTATGGTAAGATTTTTTTTTTTTTTTCCATCCTCCACGGTAAAATAACTAAAAAATCCAAAACAAAATCCGGAAAGGGAGCAAGGTTAATGCTTGAAGAGCTTGAAGATTTCCAAGAAACGTATCTTGTGTTTGACGCCGAAGGAAAAGGAGGTGAAAGTAGCTAAATGAGACAAATATTGAGAAGAGCCATAGAGATATCATAAGGAATATAGAACATGTGGACGTAGTTAATTTGATACACAATGAGACTAGCGTCAGTTTTTTTAAAGGCTAATGTTTCCAAAAATAATTTAAACTAGGAAGGGATTCAAATTAAGGAAACTATATTCTTCTTCTTTTGAGAAGCGCCATCATTTTTTTAAGGCTTCTACTCCACACGTGCGTTTTCAGCATGTTAAATTTTTTTTTAATGTTTTTTGTAACGACTTTATCTATATGTCTGTTATTTTAATTACTTAAAGATATATTGATCAAGTTTACATAAATTTGCAGAATTTTTTTTTTTTTATAAATCTTACCAATAACTTTAATTAAATTGTTCTTGCTTTTGTTGCAACAGATATTATGACATAATGTATTAACATAATTTTTTTGAAGTCATCCGGACTAAGACTGCAAAACTATAACTTTTGTCACCAAAATATACACACACTATTTCATAAGTACTACATATACCTAATTAAAAAGTGTTAATTAACAATATAATGACTGAAAATTTTTAAAAATTAATAAGTATAATTAATTAAGTATTTTTCCACCACTATGCAGTTAAGTTCATAGGAAATATAAATTTAGTGCTTATAAGTTTATATTTTAGTAAGAATTACAAGAAACATTGCCAAGAGAGCATGAATTTCTAAGAAAAAGATTGACTTTAGACAATTCAATACATTTTTTAACAGTCCAAACAAAATTTCGGTTCGATAGTTAAGCATTTGCTTAATTATATTTTATAGAAATCAAGAATTTAAGCCAAGGGCTTTCTCGAAAAGCCTAAACACTTAACATGGAAATTTAACTTAAATTTTAGTGAGATAATAATTAAAATGAATTTAGTAGTGTTCAATATCGTTAAGCGTCACAAGGATATTGTTAGGAAACAGTTTAAGATCAATAGACCTTTTATCTTATGGTTAAAAATGAATAGAGTTCATCAGCAAGAAACCTTAAATTTAATAGATTAGAATTTTGAATATGAGTACTGCATTAAAGGCATGCAGATAGACAATTTAACACAGTTAAACAAAATTAAAGGGCCTTTATTTCATTGAATGAGTTTATTATTAGTGAAATCAAGGAACTAATATTGCAAACACTAAGAACTTAGTTCATATTAGTAATAGCAGAGAAAATCTTAGAATTAAATAATATAATTTACATATTTAAGTTAAGTATTTTCCTGAATAATATTGTATTTGATTTTTATGACTAAAGGATTTATGGAATTAAGATAAATATTCCAAAATTCTATAGTAAACTTTACAGTTAATTTTTTTAACTTTTGTGATTAAATAGTTCAATTGATAAATTCTTACTGCAAATTAAGGTGAAAAAAATTTCAATACGTAAATAATTTGAGAATTATAATTATAAGAATTTTCAAATGTAGTACGATGTTAGCAGTATATTGAGAAATACTCTAACACACATCAAGCCCTTAATTGCCAATTAGTTAAAAATCAGATTTACGTGAGTAGCAATTTGGGTAGAAAATGCTATCCGAGCTTGGAAATTGACACTGTAAAAAAAGTGCCATTACTAAGGCTAGATGTATAAAAAGTCAAGTTTAGATTTTTATTAAATCTAGAAATAATTTTAAGACTAGAAACAACTAATATTGATACACAAATTAAAATGTATATCGATATCGATTTAGACAAAGTTTAGTCTCTAACTGTAAGTAAGCAGCAAGGAAAGACCCATCGGAAAACAAAATTTTTTGTGAGCCAAGTTAATCATCCCCAGTAAGTATAAATTTTTATTAGTTTTAAGGGAAACTTGGAGGATAAGATTAAGAGTACAAGATAAGAATTTTATTTAAGTTTGATTTGATGATGTACTTTAAGTCATCATGAAATGCTTTTCTCATCTCTCTCTTGCTTCCCCTCCATTAGTGACAATATTAAGCATCCATTAAGCAAGATTAAGTCATAATTAAGTAGTCTTGAAACCTCTCTAATCTTGGTTAAGAAACTAAAGCTCAATTAGCCTATTTTCCTATAAATAGGTCCTTTAGAACCAAAAAGCCATTTTGGCTTTTTTTTTCTCTTGTTTTTCTCTAACAACCAGCTTTCTCTCTGCCTCTTAAGCTCTCAAAATTTTCCTTTCTATTCCCTAAATTACTAGCCAAAACTAAGAGGGAGAAGGAGGACTAGAAGATTTTGTTGTAGGATTGATCATCAAAGGTAACCTCTAAACTTTCTTATTCAGTTTCTTAGCTAGAACAAAGATCGTATTTTTTACTAAGTTAAGTTTATGGAAACCAAGAGGAAGAATGAGAAGAAACTGCTTTTCTAAAAGTGGTTTCCAAGAGTGGTTCATCAAGAATAAAAACTCTAGATGTTCTTTCTTCATTATCATAGTTGGCTTAATGCTCTTATTTTTAGGGTAAGTTTGTGATTTGATGAGAAAATAGATTGTAATAAGCCCTTTGTGTGTTGCTTAGTATTGTTCTATATGTATATTGATGTAAAAGTTTAGGTTACATATGGTTAGTTTGGTTTGTGCATGTTTTGTGTTGTGGAAAAAAATTTCCACTATCTTTGATCATAAAAATGGAAGTCTTAGAGTTTGATTTTAAACTTTTTCCAAACATAAAACTTTTAGATTTTAATGTCTTGAACAAAACTCTATGAATGTTAAAACAACTTTTCAAAACTAGCCAAAATAGTTTCCTTGTTGTCCAAAAACTGTTTTTTGGGGATAGCTGATGTTTTGGCCAATTTGGGCCATTTTTGGTTTGAATCACCATTTTTGCCGAACACGAAACTTTTATATTTTGATGAGATGGAATACTTTGTGAAGAATTTTTCTTTTTTTTTTCTTTTTTAATCAAAATCTACATTTAAAATACAGTTATTAACAGTTTTTCAAACTTGTTCAAAAACTATATATAAGGGTTGTAATAGTTTTTCAAGTTTTTGGGTCGTTTCGAGATTGAATTATAATTTTGACGAAACATAAAAGTTTTAGATATCAATGAAGAGAATAATTTAGTAAAGAAAAGAAATTAAAATTTGGCCTCTTTAATACAGTTATGAGTAGTTTAATGTGGCTGCCAGTATTCATCGGTAAAAAAATAGTTTTTGTTTTTAACGAAAACGACCCCCAAAAGGTCTTAATTGTTGTTTTTGCAAAACAAGAAAGTTTTAGATTTCAATAAAATAAAGAACTTTCATGAAGAAAGTTTTGTAAGAATCTATCTCTAAACTAAACTTTAAATTGTATTAAGAAAAATAGTCAAAATTTTTTAATTGTAAAGTTTGCAAAAATTGCAGGAAATAGATATGCTAAAGATAGTAAAATAGATTTTCATAAAAATGAAAGTTTTAAACATCCTTTTCAAATAAACAAGAAACTTTCATGAAGAAAATTTTAAAAGAAAAAAGTGTCTTTAATATATAATTTTACGATAACTTTTACAACTAACTGGAAAGTACCTCTCAGTATTTGTTTTACAAACAAACACCTGTTTAGTAACATGATTCTATTTTATGACTAATAAAGAATTCGTAGAAGTCAAAAAACTATAAAGCCTACAGTTTATTGTTTTACTAAATTCGGACATCATTTTAAAATATGATTTAATATGCAACTTTTTAAATATAGGGATATAGTTTTAACAAACTTTCATAGTTTTCAAAATAAATATTTTAATAGGTATTATGAAAACCTAATATGCTAGAACCTTAGTAATATGATTCTAGACACAGGTCCAACGCCCATAGTAGTTCAAGAGGTCTCTTAGGTCAAAGTTCAAATGAGATAGTATATGAAACACTTTAGGAATGTTTTTAGGCTTAATGGGCCTTGAACCAATTACGAGCCCAATAAATGAATTAAGAGAATAGTTATTTTCTACCAATCATAAAGTTATGTGATCTTATTAAATGATTTTAAATTTTGTTTTGTGAGTTTACCTTCCTACTTGCTGAGCGAACGCTCATTTAAGTATGCTAACGCTGTAGTTAAGGAACCTATTAGCAATACTTGATGGGCATTAACAAGCAGCAAACGAGTGGTAGAGATGAGAATAAATACCACTTACGTAAAATGAATTTTCTACAATATTTTTCTTATAAATTATGTGTGTACGTATGAATAATTAGGTTGTATTACATAAGCATGTTCTATAGATTGAAATTGTAGTCATGCGACCTTAGTTTAGAAAAGGTTTAAGACTTTAACAAATATATATGTATATTGATAAGTGCTAAATTGGGTATAATTTTCTATCAAGTTTTTCATATTTCTTTGCTTTATTCTTAAGTAATTTATGTTTATTTTGTTATTTTATGTCTTGTAGGTATTTAAAGGCGATTAACTTAAAAATGGATAAAAATTGGGATTTTGAAGCTCAATAGTTGCATTTATTTATCAATTTTTTGGGCCAAAAATAAAGTCTATAGTTGAAATTAGGCATGTCCCCATGAGAAAAAAAAACTCCACAGCTACACTCGAGTATAGAGAGCATATGCCCCTAAAAAGAGTAGCCCTTATAGCCATGCCAGACAACCTATAGTTGCGCAACCCTAAACAACCTATAGGCACACATCTGCGAGAACCAAATGGTGCCCCCCGTATGCGAAAGAAAATTTAAAACCTATGCCCCAACAATGCGTGTGGCCACACACAATGCTTTGCGCCCCCATGCATGTCCAGCCTGCAGCGTATAAGAATCAGCCCTTTGTGCGTGGTCGCGAAAAGCTGAGCATGCCCTTGTGCGTTCCGCGTGTGGCTCTTATTTTTGACCTATTTTTGACTAAAAATTACCCATTTTGAACCCTTATTACCAAAGCCTAAAAATACCTTACTAAGAACAAAAAATTATATAAGTTTTTATTAGTTTTTACTTAGTTTTCTTAGGCTTTGGAGGAGGAAGAGGAGGAGGAGGAGGAGGAGGAGAGAGCTCCAGTAAATGCTATGGAGAACTGTCTACATAAAAGGATTTACAACACAATAATCGGTCTTTTCCTTACTCTTTCTTTTATTTTTCAATTATGTTAGTTTAATTTTATTTGTGGTTGAAGGGAATTTCAAAACCCTAGACATGACTTTATATGATTAATTTATAGAGTTATTTCTAATTTTCTAATTGAGATTATTTATGTTCTTCTATTATCATTGTTCATGATTATCTTTCTTGTTTTGTTTGGGTGCGTAGTTGAACACTACTTGAGAATATTCTACTACTATATTGGAATGATCAATCATTAGTAGTGAATTATGGTCATTGTTTATGGTCAAGTTTTTGTATGATTGCATGTGGAGCGTAACCTAGGTTAAATAATCCGGGCATGTGTAATTGTTGCTTATTCTAGGTTGCTTAGTGGAAAGGGGTATAATAGAGTGCTTGTTTTAATAAAGCTATGTATTAAAAAAAGATTGGGATAACAGAGTTTATTGTTATTTACGGTTGATAGTTTTAATAGATAATTAAGAATAAGTTTATGATTAATTTATATAGTTATTGTTTAGTGGATGCGAATGATCCTTTAACTGATTTTATTATTATTGTTTTGTGTTTATTTATTTTCTTTTCTTTTATTTAATTTTGTTATTAGTTAATTAAAATCAAAACCCCTATCGTTTATTTAGTTATATTGTGTCATATGTTTTACTATTAATAACTAATTGATTAGACCTAATTATCGATAGGAACAACCCTCACTCATTAGACATTTGGTGCTTCCCTCTGAGCCACACCAAATTTTGGTGGCAGTCATTTCTTTCTATTCTTAATTTTAATTAATTTTTCTTTTTGGTAAAAAAATTTAAATTTATTTAGTAATTTTAGCTTTTGTATTTGTTTTGTGTGAGGTACTTTGAGATGATACATCGACGGGCCCTTATAAGTTTTGTCCGATGAGACTCAGAATCATTTCATAGTGCTTGGTGGAGATACGAAGACTTTCTCATCTGGTTTCCATGTCATGGGTTCTCAAAGAAGTGACTACTTCAATTCTTCTTCGACAGCTTATTTACGACAACAAGACAATGGTTTGAAAGGGGCAATGGTACCATGCCTTTCTACTAACAACCCATGGATGAAGCCTAATTCATGTTGGAAGACATGGCCGAATATGATTAATAGAGTTGGAATTGTTCAAGGACAAACCAAAATTGGAAGGACAATTGTTATAATTTGGAACCATGAGGTTGACACTCAATCTTAGAACATACGGTTATGAACTGTCAAGGGCGGAGCTTTGGTAGACCAATCACTTATAAGTATAACTCTTGAAGACCTAATTAGGGCCTTGGCTACTAACACATTACAATTTCAAGAAGAGATGACCACTAGCCTTGACAATTTGCAAAGTCATATGGACCAATTGGCTAGTATTATAAGTAGGTTGGAGGAATAAGATGATAATCAAACGGTGAAAAATATGGTGTGGCATAAGGATGATGATGACTTAAACAACTTCGGTTGGGAGAGTAATTTGCCTAACATGGGAGTTTCATGGGAATTTGAGCCTTTAGAGGTAATCGAGCCTCAAGATGGACATATAGAAACCTTTGATATTGTTCTAGCTCAACATTTAAGACACTTGTGAAGTCGAGACCAATTTAGATGTTTTAAATCACGAGATGTCCATCTAAAGCCAGGAGTTCTATGAAGATCAAATTTCAAGTATGGTTTTGGCAAATTAAGTGGAGAGTAAAGAGAAATTGGAAGGGTTCTTATTCGATTAATTTCTTCATGAAGCCGAATCACAAGACCCGTTGTGTAATGACCTAAAAAATTCAAAAAAATTAATAAGTATGATTAATTAAGGATTTTTCCATAATTACTCCATTAAGTATTTGAGAAAGTATAAGTTTAGAATTTATCAACACATAAATTTATAAGTCTTAATAGCTATAAGGCCTTAGAAAATAAATAATGTTATGAATGCACAAATTTATGAGCTTTATTTATAAAACATGTAACAATGTAATATTATGATAGTATATTTAAATAATTAAAAATAATTATTTAATGCGCTAAACTAAAAGTTTATGATTCAATAATTTCATGTATGAGTAAAAGTAGTAACATTTATAAGAATCTAAATTAAAATATTTAAATTGAGATTATCTGATAAAAAGTGAAATTTTTAACTTATTATGATTATGTAAAAATTCCTATAAGATATCAACTTAGTAAGAGAAACCCAGATCAATAGTGATCTTCAGCTTAACACCATAATTTTGAAATGGCGAGCACAAAATTTACAAAAATAAGATCGATCTCAAAATTTAATGAGATCATAAAGTAAGGTAAGAATGTTATAAGTCATAAGGATTATTGAAAATTTAAGAATTTGCAATATCCTACACATGCATAGTTAGTTATTTACAAGTGTAAATAACTATGTGAAATTATGATAATAAGTTGTTGTTGTGGTTGTTATTATTATTATTATTATAAGAACGTTAATGGAGCCACAAACATTAATGAGCCTTTAAGATAATGCAATATCACAAATGGATTACTTTTAAATCCATAATGCGATTAAGGAAATTTTAAAAATATCCATAGATTGGATGTGTACCCATGACTTTTACGAATAATAGTTCAGGTTATACTCGTAAAGTATGAAATCATACTAAGTTTAGAATTTAAATTAAATTGACTTTCAAATAGTCAATTTAATTTACAAAATCCTTATAAATTATATTATCATTTTTATGATGAAATTAGAAGTTTTTAACTTGAAAATTTTTAATGAAAAATATTTTAATTAACATTTTAAAGTTTTATATTTTATAAAAAATTATTTTTATCAAAGCTCTAAATACATAATATTTTATTTAGAAAAATAAGTAAATGTAGTGTTTATTACTAATCACTAATTTTGAAGACAAATGTATTAAAGTTTGCTATTTCAAATTAAAATCACGAACTCCATATAGTATGGATAACTTTATGAAAATAGTTTATGATAGTATGAATATTTTAATAAGACATTAATACGGTGATAAATTTGGACTTACTGTAGTTATTTGTAAAGAGCAAGAATAATACAATTTTCATAAAATTTTTTATAAAATATAGCTATTTTTATGAAAATTTCAAGTTTATGGGTCGAATTTGATCAACCCAATATGACACATATTAGACTATGTAGGCTACATGAGAGTTTATAAATACATAAAAAAAAGTTGGCCAATAAAAAATCAGCCCAATCTCTCTCTCTACTTTCTCTCTCCTCTCTTCACTATTAAAATTTTAGTCAAGATTTTGGTTTCTGTTTTTGACATCTTCTACACTAATGGAAAGATATCGATGAGCTTGTTCTAATGACATGTAGTGCTGCCTATAACTCTGCTGAAGGGAATCTTTTCCCCCAATCAATTTCAACGAGCCATGACTACATGATGGAGATCGGAGAGCACTGCCACCAATCATTGTGTAGGAGATCGATCTCACTGTTGCTAACCAAATTATGCCAAATTGACGACATCAAATCATTCAGAGCAGTACAGGGAACTGAATGATTTCCTCCTCTTAATTTCACAGTAGTGCTATCGTTTGCTAGAAAATGAAGCCACAGTCGTCGCTCGTAATCCGCCGCCATGATCCCAATGTTTCCAATGGTGTTAAAGAGCTCCACCATGGGGGAAACACTTAGAAGAACATGAGTAGAAAGACCCATAAGTCAATTTTGGGGTTCCCTTGACAAACATTGAAGATTGGAGCTCCCCTTTTTATGCCATCGTTGGGTCCTCGATTCGACTAGTTGGAAGAAAAATCTACTAAAATTGAGGCCATCAATCCAATTAGAAGGCCAAGAAATGGGAGAAGCCAAAGTTATAGCTGCCACTGCCCATTAGAGTTGCTGTACACGTCGCCATGCTCGTCGCGGGTAGTTGGGCTCCAGCGGGCCTCGAGTCCCATGCTTCTAACCTCCAATCGACGATATAAGACCACCTCTTGAGTCATTTTGACATTTCGGATGCGATAGCATCCTTCGTTCGGGCTAATTCCACTCCTTTGAAAATCATCTGATACTAGCTGCACCGGATTGAGGCAACTCAAATTGTAGTAACGGAGTCCAAAATGACGTTCTTAGGAATATATAATCTCTAGAAAGCATTCCTAGCCATCCACTATCACTCGAAAAGCACTACTGAGGATGCTTCATAGACTAGAGATACAACAATATACAACTAAACCCACTCAACTCAGAGTCTAGGTAAGTAGGAATCTCGCCTATAGTTTGAATAGTTTTAAAAAAATTATTTTAAATGTTTTCATAAAAATTTATGACAATGCATGATTAATGAATTGTCATACTATGTATGTTATTATGTGTTGTTATATTATGATGTTATGATTTATTATACTTAGGTCATGTCAAGTCATGTTATGTTATGATTGTGTCATGATCAATGTATCATGTATGCAATATTTAAAGCATATTGTATAATCACCTTCAAGTTAAGCATGATTATGATTTACAGTTTATGATTTATGTAATTGTGATGCTATGTAGTAATATACAGCACTGCATACACACTATAAAATAAATGAAATTAATAAGACAAGATAAGGATGTCATACCAATCTCCCGAGGGAGGCTTCAAAAAAAAAGTTTATGATTTCAGCTTTGTTAGGGACCTCGCGAACCCTAACATCCCAAAGATTGCGCACAACTGATATGATCATCCAAGCTTAAGTAATAAGATAAGTTATAGTTCAAATAATTAAGCATAAAACAAGTTGATAAGTAAGTATAAAATGTTCACACATATTTTTATTAAAATGATTTTTAATTATGTTTTGCAAGACTAATTTCTTATTTGCTGAGCAAAAGCTCATTTAAGTATATTCATGCTACAGGTATGTATAACTTGTCAACAGCACTTGATGGGCAGTGGTGAGCAGCTGACAAATAGTGAAGATGAGAATAGATATAGCTCATGCAATTTATGATATTTCTGCATTTTTAGTTTATAAATTTATGCATGTTTTTATTTTATGAAATTATATATGTCCTTAGTTTTCAAAAGTTATGTACATATAAATAGTAAAAAAAATTATGAAATTATGTTTTAAAAACCAAGGTTGTGATCATACAACCTTGGCCTATAGAATTTTAAGGTTTAAAAATGTTGCAATAGATAATGCAATAAATGCACGAAATTTTTAAGTAAGAAAATTATAAGATTATTTGGAATTAAAATGATTATTGGAGTTTTACGTTAAATTAATCATGAATTTTATGAACATGTTTTATGAATTTATTATTATGAAAGTTTAGATTATTATGCTTTGAGAAATTATTATGTTGGATTTAAGTGATCAAGTTATAAGTAATTATTATTATGATCAGTTTGAAAAGGATTAACTTTTAGGAAATCAATATGTTAGTTTTAAGATATTAAATTATAAGAAAAATATAATGATAATTTTAAGTAAGGATTTTAATGAATATGTTTTTATGAATTTATTATAAGAGTTGAAAAGAATACCTTTAAAGAATTAGTATGTTATACTTTAAGTCATAGGAAATTATATTTCGATTAGTTTAAAAGATTAAGTTTTAAGAAAGCATTAAGTTAGTTTGAAGATAATAAACTATAAGTAAAATATATAGATACTTTTTAAGGAAGTTTTAAAGAGCATTTAAAATAGGATTTTATTTCAACGTTTAATTTAGAATTATTTTGGGAATAGTTTTATTTAAATTAAGAAATATTTTAAAAGTAATAGTTTTTAAATAATTATCCTTATGTTTAGAGGAAAAGTTTTAAGGAATTATTATGATTATGTTTTAAGAAGTTAATGAATGATGTATGTATAGAGTTAAGTTTTAGAAATTATGATGATGTAAAAAATAAAATAAAATAATAATTGTTATCACGTTACAATCATGTTTGAGAAATTAACATTACTATGTTAGATTAATGAAATTAAGTTTTGAGAAATGATTAATATTTCTTTTAAGGTTATATCTTAAGAATTCTTTACATCAAAATTTCATTTTAGAAAAAAATTTATTCCACATTTTTAACTATTTTACATCAAGATATGTTAGTTTTACGATTATATAATTAAATAACGGCTACGTAGATAGAGTCGTTACATGTTGGAGGATAATGAACCATATGCGACCATCAATTTAATGCCATTGATGGTCATATCACATATACCACTAATGGATCCTCACTTTCCATTGGTGCCACTTCCACCATACATCCTCCACAAGTTTAAACGAGAACTAGAGTTTTCTTTTCAAGCATATCAATCATGATCGAGTCAAGTTGGAGAGATGTGCCAAATTTTACAAAATCTTGTCTAGCTTGAGGACATTTTCAATCCAGCCATATGTATTGTTCTATGACACATTATATGGGCGGAAGCCATTCTTTGATGTCGCTTTTCCACTTCAGGCTGAGGACACTAAACCAAGCACTTTATGGGAGGCAAGCTAACGAAGGGAGAGCACGTAATACTAGATTTGATCTTTCTAACTCTCCTCCAATTTATTTTTTATTATTTTTGCGCTTTTATTGTATTATTTGCTTAGGTTGTTTCTCTTTTCTTCTATGCTTAGTCTTACATTGAGGACAATGTAAGGTTTAAGTGTAAAGGAAAGGATTTAGGATTTTTATTTTTTTATTAAGTTTTCTTGTCTTAAAAATAAAAAAACCATAAAATTTAAAATTTTTCATAATTTTTTTTGGTTTTAGTTTAGTATTTTTTTAGTCATTTTTAAGTCTTAAGATATCTTCTGACCTCTTTGATGAGAACTGAGCACTAATTTTTATGGTCTTAATTGATTATAAGTGTTGTGTTAAATCTTGATGTCATTCTTTTGTTAATATGTTTTACTCTCACTGAATGCACATAGCCATGTTATTTCTTAAAGAAACTCACATGTTAGGTTAAGTAGATTCTTATACCCTCATTTTAACTTTTATTTTTAGGGCATTTGGCAAAGTTGGCTAAAAGCAACTTTTTAGTTCAAACCACTGTAGCATGTGAAAGCTTTACACTATAGAAATTTGTTGCCTTTTATGGTAGCATATGAAAGTTTTACACTATTCCCTAACTAAAAAGTTTGCTAGAACCAGCTTTGCCAAACACCCTATTAATTTTGTCTTGTCAAGGTTGAATGTTATAACTCTCCCAGAGGTCTTTCGAGGTGAACAGTTGATTAATCATCACTTGAAAAAGAATTAAGGTCCTAGGATTCCTAGCATCAAGGCCAAAATAGCCAAATTCTTGATTGATGCCGCAAGAGAACATCCTCCCGTAGTAAGCCAAAGTTGAGCCTTTCATGTAAACCTTTTTCTTTGACTAACCACATTATCTCCTTACCTAAACCTTTTTCTTTGACTAACCACTTTATCTCCTTACCTAGCCCATTCATTTATATCCTTTACCATTGTTCTAAAGATGAATTAGAGTTTAGAGACTTCTTTCATGATTCAAGGGAGATTTCGCATGGAATTAGATTAGGAATAGAAGATAAGTGTTGGGGAGAGAATTGAATTAAGAGAATGTAAGGAAGAGGTATTTTTGTAAGGATAGCTTAAGAGTTTAAAAAAAAAAGGAAAAAAATGAATGAAAAAAATGAAAAATAAAAAAATTGATTAAAAAGAAAAAAGAGAGAGAGAAAGAGAAAAATCAATAAGTATCTTGAGCTCCTATCATATTTTGGGTGTTACAAAGTTGGTTAGAATGATGAAAAAGCCCAACACATTGATATTTTGCATATATCATATTTTTTGGGGTTTTGAGAGGTGTTCATTGGAGAATTTTATGATGTCTCTAATTTTATGAAGTCTTTAGAACCTTTTTAAATCCCATATTCTTTCTTTCTTTTAACCATTACCCCTTGGCCTCATCACAACCCGTGTCGAAGACCTTTTTAATTTCAGGTGGTGCCTTCAGCATAGTAGAGATTCGTACCGAAGGAGGAGCCTATGACATTTAATCTTTATAATCAAGACTGGGTGATCGTTGCTATGAAGACTATAAGGGATTATCTTTTTCGAAGCATGTGTTGTCTCAATATTAGTAACAATGGTTAATTCATACACACATGAGTATGGTTGTTATATGATATATTAGCTTGGGAATAACTTAATGATTTAGTGCAATGCCTGTTTGATTTTTAGTCCATAACTCTTGGCTGGAAGTTTAGTTTTCTTTGTTTATGTTTTTGTTATTTTTTTCGTCTTTGGTTTGGTCGAGGATGAGCAAAGGTTAAGTGTGGTAGAATTTGATAAGTGTTAAATTAGTTATAATTTTCTATCAAGTTTCTTATGTTTCTTTGCTTTATTCTTGAATAATTTATGTTAATTTTGTTATTTTATGTTTTGTAGGTATTTAAAGGTGATGAACTTAAAAATGAATGAAAATTAGGATTTTGAAGCTCAATAGTTGCATTTATTTATCTTAAAGGACTACCAAGGGCAAAAATTGAAGTTTAAGGAATTTTTGGGCCAAAAATAAAGACTACATCTAAAATTTGGTGCACCCCCATGAGAAAAAAACTTTGAAGCCATGCTTGAGTACAAGGAGCTCATGCCCCTGTGAAGAGTAGCCCTTGTGGTCATGCCAGACAACTTGCAAGCACGGTCGCGAGCACTAAATGGCGCCTTCACATGCGGAAGAAAAATCCGAAGCCTATGCCTCAGCGATGAGCGTGGCCACATGTAATGATCTATGTTCCCACATGTGTCCTACCAACAGCGTACGAGAATTAGCCCTTCATGTGTAGTTGTGAGAGGCTAAGTGTGCCGTTGTGCGTCCTATAAGTGTGCCTCCAATTTTTGACCTATTTTTGACTAAAAATTACCCATTTTCAACCTGTATTACCAAAGCCTATAAATACCTCATTGAGAACACAAAATTATATAAGTTTTTATTAGTTTTCCCTTAGTTTTTTAGGCTTAAGAGATGAAGAAAAAGAAAAAGAAAAATAAGAGTGCTCCGGTGAAGGCTGTGGAGAACCATTTGCTCAGAAGGCATAATCATTCTTTTCCTTACTATTTCTTTCTTTTATTTTTCAATTATGTTAGTTTAATTTTATTTTTGGTTGAAAGGAATTTCACAACCCTAGATATGACTTTATATGATTAATTTATAGACTTATTTTCTAATTCCAATTGAGATTGCTTATGTTTTTCTATTATTATTGTTCATCATTATTTTTTTGTTTTGTTTGAGTGCACAACTATATAGAACTTGAGAATATTCTATTACTATACTAGAATACTTGATTCGTAATTGTCTTGTTTTTCTAATTATTAATAGTGAATTGTGGTCATTGATTATGGTCAAGATTTTGTATGATTACATATGGAGCTTAACCTAGGTTAAATAATCCAAGCTTGTATGATTGTTGCTTAGATTAGCCTATATGTCTCATCTTATAGCTTCCAATAGATTATATCTAGAGAGCATGTTCTAGATTGTTTAGTAGAAAGGGGTTTAATAGAGAGCTTGTCTTATTAAATCTACACACTAAGGAAAGATTAGGATAGCAAAGCTTGTTGTTATTTACTGTTAGTAGTTTTAATGGATAATTTGGAATAATTTTGTGATTAATTTATATAATTTTTTTTAGTGGCTGTGAATGGTCCTTTACCTGGTTTTATAATTATTGTTTCATGTTTATTTATTTTCTTTTGTTCTATTTAATTTTGTTTTTAGTTAATTAAAATCAAAACCCCTATCATTTATTTAGTTATGTCTTATCTTAGGTTTTAGTGTTAATAACTTATTAATTAGACCTAATCCTCTATAGGAATGACCCTTTCTCATTACTACACTCAATAACGACATTTTAAGTAAGGTTAATTTTATGCTTCCCTCCGAGGCATACCAAATTTTGGCATCGTATATATTTATATGCAAATATTGTAATAGAAAATCCAATTAATATACATAAATTTTCAGTAAGAAATTATAATGATATTTAGTTTTTGAAATATTTTTAAAGTTTTATCTTAAATTAAGAAAGATATTAAAATAATTTTCAAGAAATTATTACGTTAGTTTTAAAAGATTAAATTTTAAGTAGTTATTGTTATATTTTTAAAAAAAATTATTTCCCAAATCTAAGTACCTTTTGTTAAAATATTTAAGTATTAAGATTATATAGTCAAGTAATGACCAAGTAGGTAGGGTCATTACAAACAAAACTAAATGCAAAGTAAAAATATGTAAGGTATTCATTCCCCATCTCCACGATCATTCATCATTGTACCATCTTCCATCAAACATTACAAACAGGCTGCTTACCTACAACACAAATATACTTGAATGAGTTTTCACTCAACAAGTAGGATTTATAACCCATAAAATATTTAAGAATACATATAATAAAACATGCATGAACTGGTTTAGCTTATTTATGATCATATCTTATGAAACTGACAAGACTAAGTATTCATACTAGTTGTGGTTGATCATTGAGAAGGTAAGGTTTGCAAGGTCCCCAACGACATGTGATCTAAATTATTTTTCCTATAACATAAGCTCCTCATAGGTCAAGATATAGGTATGACACTCAAACTTAACTTATTCTTATTGATTTCACTGGACTTATTACCGTGTACGTAATATACATGACATTGCATATTATAATATAGACATAAACATGTATTTATAATTTTTATAAAGCATGTAAAATATTTTATTTAAAAACTATCTATATAATAGGCGAGATTTCTACTTACGTAATTTCTAGCAGTAGAAAGTGCTAATTCATCAAGATTTCCTATCCACTACCGTAAAATTTTGTAAAAGAACATTTATTAAGAGTGTAATATTAGCTTATCTTATGCTATTTATTTTAGCAAAATGGTTAAGGAATTAAATCCTTCTTTGTAATTTATTGTCCTTTACATAAGGATCATCATTTCTATTACAAAGATCAATTGATTTAATCCTCATAATTTAGTCTTCCTTAATTGCCTTCAACCAACCATGTTAGAGTTAATAACTAATTAACTAATTTAATAATTAATTATCTTATCCCTTTATTAATATCGTTAGGTCCAAGTTATATAAGGCCCATACTTGGTTACTATCTATTTTTATAAGCCCACTATGGCTTGATAAGTCTAGATGCATCTATGGCATTGTAAATGCTAAATCATCAAAACTTCGATTTGAACATGGATTTTTGAGCTTGTGTGGGTATTGGACCCGTGTATGGCATTGTAATGTTGTGGCCTTACTTATTAGTTTTTATATTTCATTTTAAATTTTTGTTTGAAAAACAATTAAAGTTAGTTAGGAAAAATTCATATGTCATGCGTACAAAATTTCGTCATAATTGCATTTTTAAATGATGTTCAACTTTGATAAAATTGAGAATCGTAGACTCTTATAGCCTTTTTGAGTGCCACAATTCCCTCGTTGGTCGTTTTACTAAAAACTATAATTTGCACTATAGATGTCGCAACCGATGTTACAACATCATATGAAACACCTAACTAAACAGTCTCAAAAGACACCATAGATTACAGTGCAGTTGTTACAGAAACCTGAAGGACATAACAAACTAAGGGATTTATCTTGAAAAAAATGAAAGGTTTTGAAATCTAGACTATAAATGTCACAACCCATGTTGCAACATCACATGCAACACTTAATGAAACAGTTCTCAAAACCACTACCGATTGTATTACAATTTTTACAAAATCATAAGGAACAATAAACTGACTTGTTTCAACTCTTGGAAACAAAAACCGAGTAGTTTTTAAATAGAACACATGCAATATCATAGATATTGCAACCTATGTTGCAATATCACATGCAATGCTTAATCAAAGGTGTTGGTAACAACCCTATGTTGTACTACAATTGCTATGAGAGCCTAATTAAACAATAAAAATGAAACGTCAAACCTTTGAAATAGAAAAAATATAAACAAAAATGAGACATATGAGCCGCCGTTTGCACTATGGATGTCACAACGCATGTTGCAACACCTCCTATGACACTTAATAGAGCAAGTTTTAGAAAACACCTAAACATCATTTTTGGAGTTGCAATTTGAGTTTTTTTTTAAAACATTTTGCATAGAGTCTTTTATTTTGTTGAGACCTAGAAGTCTTGTGTTCAAGGAAGTTTCAAAACTGATCTCTAACATATCCATTTTTAAGATCAAAGTAAATAGAAAATAATATATATATATATATATATATATATATATTCTAAACACAACACTAATTTAGATCTAAACTTTTTCATACTCAAAATGCATAAACTAAAACTATATCAATCTTAAACTTACAAGGCCCATAACATGTACATAAATAAACTTTTATTACATACCAACATCACCAAAATAAGATCATAAACTATTCTTAATTTTAAATAGAAAGTTTTGGATTATATACCCTTGAAAATCTTTCCTTGAGGGATTCCACTAAAACCTCCTCCTTTGTTCTAAATTTTTGGCTAGTGATTTTCTAGTAAGTGAGAGAATAAAATTTTTTGAGAGAAACAAAGAAAAGAATAGGTTTTCCTTACAAGAAAAATAGGAAAGAGGAGTGAAAATAAGCTCTAGTAGTGGGTGGGTCTATTGATAGACAAATACATAAACTTGGTTAAATTTTTACTTAACTTTTAACTCATACTTAAAGGGTTTCATAAACACTTAAGCAAGGCAAAATATTGGTTTATTTTCTCCTAATGTTGGCGCCAATATTTAAGGGAAATGGGAGAAAAATATCCCATTAATTGCTCACTTTTTTTGAACCATACCTTCCATCACACTTTTCACTATTCATTGTCATATCTTGTTTTTTGTCATGGCACTTTACCCACAAGATCTCTTAATGCAAGGAAGTAGGTAAATTTTCAACTGTTTGTGAAAAATTAGCTTGCTGTTAAGGGATTTTCGTTTTCCATGGGTTTACTCAACACAGTCTAAAACTAATCTTTGTGCAAATCGATACTGGTATAATTTCATAATCATATAATAAAATTAAATTGTTTTTGATCTTATAATTATTCCTAGACTGCATAAATATAAACTGAACATTTTTTTGCACTCTACCTCAATATCGGCATAGTTTTTAATAGTGTCAATTTTTGAACTCAAATAGCATTTTTCACCGAAAATGCTGCTCGTATAACTTCAATTTTTAACTAATAGGTAATTAAGGATATATTATGCATTGGAGTGTTTTTTACTACACTATTAACATCGTAATGCATATGAAAATTCTTATGATTTAAATTCTTTAGTAATTATGAATTGACATCTCTTCCGCCTTAGATCGAGACGAAAATTATCAACCAAATTATTTGATCACAAAAAGTTAATAAATTTAACTTTAATATTTACTATAGAAATTTAAAATATTTATATTAATTCCATAAATCCTTCAATCACAAAGTCAAACATGATATTTTGTAGGAAAATCCTTGACTTAAATATGTAAATTATGTTATTTAATTTTAAGATTTTCTCAGTCATTACATTTTTAATCACCAGGATTTAGAATTTTTTTTTAAAAAAAATTTGTAATTCATTATTTATTTTTTTTTAAGTTTAGTTTAGTAGAAAAAAAAATCTAAGTGTAGCAAGTTAGAAGGAAAAGAGTTTTTAGTGGAAGGAATTAATTAGATAGAAAATTATTTATATTGTCCATATGAAAAAAATTAATTTGAGAGAATTATAGAAAAATGTACAGGTAAAAACACTTTTGAGAATAAATCATTTTATTATGAGCAAAATTGAAAAAAAAAAGGATAAGTACTAAAACAAATGTTCAGGATGTCACACAATTGGAGATAAATTATTTTAATTGGAGTAGTTTGGGGGAAAAAAGTTTAATAAGACACACTTAATACACGAGACTTAAAAAAGTAAACTAAAAAAAAATGGATACAAATACATGTTTTAATTGTAATATGAATTTGGATAATGCGTGTGAGTGTGCACGTCCTGTGTGAAAATTTTTGAGCAATGACATTTTTTGAGAAATTTTTTCGACACCCGTAACTATAGAATACAAATAATAATTAAGAATGCCACCGAAAAGGGGAAAATGTATAGTAGACAAATATTTGGGAACAAATACTTTAGTGGAATAACAGGGAAAAAATATTTATAAGGAATGAAAATAGATAAGATATATATTAGGTAAGCAAGAAAAAAAAAAGTAGAAAAATGAGCAGAAAACAAAGAAAGGTCAAAACTAGAGCCAAAAAAAGGTTTAAAAACAAATTTTTTTTTTTTTTTATATATATATAGACATGCATATACAACAAATAAACTAGTTTAGCTCTGCATTTAGGAAAAAATAATATTTACAGTGGTCATATTTGAAAAAAAAAAAGAGGAGAAAAAAAAAAGAAATGTTTCGTTGTTTCTTTTCTTAGGAGCATCCGTTTAAAAAAATGGATTCGCTCTATTTTTCTTGGATATTTTTTTTTATCTAAAGGCTTGAAAATTTTCTTTCTAATCAGTTTTTTCTTATAAAGAAGTAAAGCCTAAGGGTGTGTTTGGCAAAAGTGGTGGGAACTACTTTTTTAGTTATAAACAGTGTAAAGCTCTCATATGCTACAGTAGCAATAAAAGGTTTGTTGTTTGTTTCATTATTATGAAAGAGCGCATATCATCAACATAGGCAGGGTCAAACCCAAATGCTTCTGGAACAGTATTTTGATGCTGAAAATATTACCATAAAATCTTCCACCATTTGGTTGTATGTATCCTCCAACATTTTCTTTACTTTAGAGTTGGTTGTATGTTTTTAAGTATTCGTGTAAGATTTGTTTTGTTCCAACACCTTATCTTTACATGTCATGTGACAGGTCTACTTGTGTTTCTAAAATTATGTTCTATTTTTGCTACGACACTTTAGGTCATGTCATTCTCACTCCATACTTCTAATTCTTAATAGGCATTCGCGAAGTAAAAGTTTCAACATCATGCACCGGCGCACGATATTGAGAATGATAAAACTTAATATTGTCAAAGACACGAATAATGATAATAATAATAATAATAATAAAATGACAAAAAATTAATAATGTGTTGGGGTAAAAGATTGGAACCAAATGGTTCAAATTCAACTTTTTTTTTTTTTTTTAAATTATCGTGAGATAAAATACTGGAGCAAAAGGGTTTGAACGTAGGTTTAAACTCTTTACCTATACATCCCTAGGGATGTCATTGCGATTCAAATATAGTATCTTAAACTATAGACACAAGTTCATGGAACGGAATGTTTGCAACAGAACTAAGCCCAAAAAAAGAAAAAAAAAAAGAGAAAAAAACCATAAGTTTGGCTCCAAGAGCATCAATATGGCCTTATATTCAAACCAAATATTGAAATTTCAATATATAACAAGGACTAGGTGCACATAGCCATTTAGTTCTCCGTCTGCGTCATTTGTTTGGCATGTTTTCAGAAATATTTCAAATGTCCACCGTCTTTGGTATCTGAAGTCAAACTGAAAGGTTGAAAATTATTTTTGACTTCCTTCTGTCATGTAAGGTCAATTTTTTTGATGAATTATTGATTGTCAAGATCAGCTTATATGATATTCAGAGTATTAGAATATCACCTTTCCTGAGCAGTTCAAATGGAACATTTTTATAGGGTGGTAGGAACCACTTTTACTGTAGCATGTGAGAGCTTTACACTGTAGTAAAATTTTTTTAATTTTTTTTATTATTATTATTTTTATTTTTATATATTGTTCCTGTAGCATGTAAGAGCTTTATACTATTTATAACTGAGTTTGTGGTGGAACCGTGGTTCCCACCACTATGCCAAACAGGGTTTTAGTTTATCCAACGAGTCTATTACGTCAAGGGTTCTTTTGTAGGATAAAAAAGTGAAAGGAGGAATAGAAGTTGTTGGGGGTATGATTTGTCCAAGCCTCAATCATGGAGCAAAGGCCCAATGTATGAAGTGTTGGAAAAATAATACGCAGCGAAATTTTTAAAAATTTTAAATCAGAGTATTTTCTAAAACACAAGTTTGACATGCTATATGTATAAATTAACCTGATCTTACTGACCTTGTATGAGCCGAAAAGCTCCCGAATTCTGTGTAGAGAAGTAACGTTTCAGAAGAGCCTCAACCAACTGGTCTTCTTTGCTATTCTCTATCCACGATCGGAGTGAGTGTGGGCTCACACGTATAGCTCTTCCTCAAGTTGACTCTCCTTCCAACCAATTGAGAGAACCCAAAGCTAGTGTTCGTGATTTGTGAACAAGAGCTCTCAGGGAGTTTCAGATTCTCACCAGTAGAGTATCACTCTTACTCTCTCTATTGATCTTAATAACTCAATAGACTCACTCCCCATTTATAGAGGTTGGGTCTAGGGTCATTCCTTATCAGATAAGGTCTCAAAAATTTGAAACAGAACCAAATTCAGGTCTATATCGGATAAGATACGCGTAAAAACGCATGAAAACGCGCGATTTTTAATTCGCGCATAGGCAGGCCGAACTTTTTCATAGGCAGGCCGAACTTGCCTGATCGGTAGGCCGAACTTTAAGTTCGGCATGCCAAACTGCCGAAATAAAAATCACGCGAATCTTTTATTTTCCACCCGAGATTCTATAGGATAAAGCCTCAGTTTTAATTCAAATAACCCAATAGAGAAGTTATCTAATTAAAACAACTTTATCTAGATAATCTCTAAGAAAATAAATAGATTCCTAATAATTCTACAAGTTTATATTTAATTTATTAAAAATTAAATCAACTGACAAACAGACAAGAATTATCTGACCCCAATAATTCAACAAGTTTATCTTGAATTCATTTTGTTCACAAAATTAATTCAACCGACAAACAGACATGAATTATTTGATTCTTCCAAATTTTCAACCAATCTAATAAATTGACATAAGTCACCAATTATTGTAAAAGCACGCCGTATCATTACAGAATTTTGTGAGCTAGCAAAGAGGACCAAATGGACTTATATAGTTCAAGCTCCTGATAATTATGAAACCCAATATCCCAGATATACATTTCATAATTATCAACTCCAACGCTACTCCACTAAAAGCTTGGAGCTGCACTCTCGAACTCTATAGAATTACGAAGCCCGT